>CM037865.1:52097887-52135387 GCA_021292105.1 Anadara kagoshimensis
GTCCAAGATTGTTGAAATACATATACCTCAACGAGACACTTGCACCACTCACGCCATTGCTACCAGCAACTGCAGTTAATAAAGCACAGTATAAACCAGTAGCCTTCAGTATAGTCAAATCTATGTATAAAGGCCACCCATGGGAACCAGTAAAAATGGCCTATATGGGCAGGTAGCCTTTATATACAGGTTCAAATAATATGAATAAAGAACAATTAGGATACAATTCCATGATGTATCATGTACATCTGTAGCTGTTTCATTATAGTTTGTTTTGGATTAGTTATTGAATAACAATTAAAATGTTTATATATGAGTACATTGTACAAATAAGTAAAGAAGATAATGCTAAGGATGCTACATTCCTCCAGTTTTGCTTGAGTTTCTAGGAAATTGCATGATCTACTCTCGGATTCTTCAGTGGATACACCAAGTTCATTTATTTTAAATCTAGTTAAATCTGAATCTGACATCTGCAATGTATTCTTCAAAAAGTTCAGTTCCTTCTCTCTGGTAGGGTATTTCTAACCAGAACTAACAACTGTGTTAGCTCAGTTGGTAGAGTGCTAGCTTCACAATCGTATGTGGGAGGTTGTGGGTTTGACCCAAGACTTGAAAGTGGGTAGTGACTGTTCTTTCGCTAAGCACAATGCTTTATGCAATGAAATTCACAGTTCTTTTGAATGGGAACTTAAAATAAATGAGGTTCCGTGTCATGGTAGGCACGATAAAGAACCCTGCTGTGTAATGCCATTAGTACAACACACAGGCTAAATTTCTGCTCTTTCACCTATAGCTGGTGGTGTCTCGATATAAGTGAAATATTCTTAACTAGAACTCTTAACAGAACCATATAAGGAGAATATCCTACTGTAACAGCTTTGTACCCACCTTCATTTTGTACCTTCAAAAGGAAATTTCAACAAAGGGAAATAATTACCTTGGGTAATTGAAAAAGTGAAAGTTATGAATTGTTTTAGATGTTGGAAACATTTTACGAATTGTTTACTGCTATGTATTAAAACTAACAAAAATTAAATTTCATTCTTTTTTAGTGGAGAGACCCTGTATAACAGAAAAAGTATAATTCAAGGTATGTTATCCAAATGATAGTGATGTCATGAAAATAAATTGTAAATCCATTGATATATAATGATCAGTTGATCTAGCTAGAGCAAATTCTTGAGAGACAAATGCACCCATCTCCAACATGGCTGAGTTGGTTATTATCCCCCGCCTTTTGAAAAAAAGGGGGATAATAAATTTGAGTGTCTGCCTTTCTGTCTGTCCAAAATTCTTGTCTGCACAAATTCTCCAAAACTATGAAGCACTATTTTATGAAACTTGGTATAAAGCATCAACATTGATAGGAGATGCACATATCTTTAATCAGAGTTGACTTGCTCATTTTCATAGGAGTTATTTCCCCTTGAGCATAAGTACAAATCACTAAAAAAAGAACCTGCTGGCAGGGGTTTCTTAATATCTTATTCACTGAATTTGCTTGTTTACTTTACCACTTAAATTTGGTACATGACACATCATCTCATCATTTCATGCCAAATCAATATGATCTTGTGGTAGTTGCCTTTGGCCTACACCTAACTTTGGCATATGACACATCATCTCAAGTTTGCTCAAAATCTGTTCATAAATTTGGAAGTTATGGAAGTGAACACTTATTTCTTATGCTAAATGCAAAATTGACCTTGTGACCCTTGACCTTTTGCCTACACCTAAATTTGGGTTGTGTCACATCATCTCATGTTCATATATGTATACATTCGTTCCAAGCTTGATTAAAACAATCCATAGTTGTGGAAGTTGTGGAGCAGATAATACTGGAACAGATGGACAGACAGGATGAGCCTTATATACCTCCCTATACTTTTTTGGGGGGTTGGGGTGGCATGGGATGGGGTGGGGTTGAACCATATACCTCAGTTGACAGTTTGAAGGTAGAATATACAACATGTTGTATAAGTCTACATAGTTACATGTACCTAGTTGATCAGGGATGAAGCTTAATTACCGGTACTCTAGGTTTCCATAAATTTAAAATAATTAGTAGCCAAATTTCCAAAATTTGTGAAAATATAGTCCTTTTTAAAGTATTTTTCCACAAATTTGCTAAAATAGGTTACTTTTAGAAAGAATTCCTCAGAAATTAGTAGCCATTGGCGATTTTGGCTACCAGGAATGGAAACATAGGGTACTGGTATTTTGATGTGGAAGCCCAGCTCACTTTAAAAAAAAATTTTAATAGTAATAAATAGCTTAAATGTGTAAAATTAAGGGGCCCAGATTTATTTTTAAGAGCCATAATTTAGGGGTTCAGACTTATTGTTAAGAGCCATAATTTAGGGGTTCAGACTTACCGGTATTTTTAAGAGACATAATTTAGGAACTCAGACTTATTTTCAGGAACCATTGGCTACTGGACCCCTGCCAATCTTATTCCCTGTTGGTTGATTGGAGTGAAGTAATTGAGTTTTATGCCACAGTTAAGATTTATTCACTCATATTGGAGGAAACTGTAGTGCTAAGAGAAAAGTACCAACCTTTGGCAAGCAAACTGAGGGGAAACTTTTCATGATATTTGGTGGAAATAGACAACATTAAGTGATAATTTGTATATTTTCAGCCTGTTCTAGTGGAATGATTTTTTACAGATTTATAAATAGTTAATAATAGATTGAATTATCAACCTGAAAGTCCTAGTTAACCTGTGATAAATCATGTTAAGAGTAACTATTTATTTGATGATCTATACTGACTGTTTTTGACTTGGTTGTAGGACAAACAGATATTCCTTTGTCAAATGTTGGTCACCATCAAGCCAGGCTGGTAGCAAAGAGGCTAGAAAATGAACATTATACACATGTCTTCTCAAGTGACCTGGCTCGGGCACATCAGACAGCCCAGGCAATTATAGAGGGAAACAAGATGAGGAAGGGTACTATACTGAAGGACAAAAGACTCAGAGAGAGGGTAAATTATATTTTTATACTTTTTTGGACAGGCTGCATACACCTCTTACAGTATTGTAATTATACAGTACCATAGGAAGCATTTTCAAAATGTCACCTGAATATTATGAAAAAAGTCATAAATCAAATGCTGGACACCACTGATAGAACTATAACAAAAGCATAAAGAAAACATGATTTTGGGTATAACAGAAAAGTATGACATATAAAAAGATTATTACAACAAATGTGTCATATTTTTTTGTTGTAATCCTTTATGCATCTTAACATTGACAGAAAGAATTATATTATATTTTAAAAACAAACTATTAACTCTTTTTCCTTTTCAAAATTTTGAAATACTTTAAGTCAAAATTTTCAACCAGTCTTTGTCTTGATAAGTTTAACATTTGCTGTTGTGATATATAATAATAGGGGTCATGTGTTCAGTATTACCAGCAAACTGCGGTATGGCAGAACCAATATGATATACTGGTACACAATGAAAAAAAATTGATATACTGCAGAAATGAAAAAAAAATCACTGGTAGCCTTGTAGTTTGTTTATGATAGTCACTTTGTTTATGTAGTGTTGTTATCTATCTCCTTTACTTTTGTCATAAATGGTGACTCAGAATTTTCAATAAAGCTCATCTGAGATGCAGATTACACCACACTGTATATGGAAACAGAATGGCAGATATTCTATGGTATCAAATTGAGAATGACAGATATTGCCACTCAAGTTGTTATTTCAGAAATACACATTATTTTCAAGGCTTGTTTAGATTTGCAATATATTGCAATATGATTTCCTTCCCAATATCCACCCCTAACAGGAGACTATTGAACAAGTAACGGTTACAGATTCTCCTCTAAAATTGTCAGTCTCAGACTGTTATTTTTTTGTTTTATTTTATAGAGATTTGGATTATTTGAGGGGAAGAATTCCAAAGAATTTGTGGCAGCTGCTAAGAAAGCTGACTTTAACTATCCTATGTTACACCTATTTACTCCTAATGGTGCTGAAACTATATCACAGGTAATTACATGTATTTAAGGTAGTTCCATACCATGGTGACGTCGTCGTTTTGTGCGTACGGTCGAAATGTTAGATTTGACGTCTTTTTATCTATGACGTCACGAATGTGTGGTCTTCGGCGCCTACAGAATTATGGCGGGAACGCTGTTATGCTATCATTCAGTAGAATAATTTTTTGCATTCACAAAAGATTAGAATTCACAATATCAATTCTGTGCACTATTTTTAAGAAGAAAATATATATTATACATAACGGAAATTAGGTAGATCTACACTGTTGAAAGTACTATTCTAAATAATTGAAAGATTTGAGTACATTGTTTAAATTTTGAAGACGGTATTTTAAACGCCGATTTATGTTTGGTTTTTCGGTGATTTTAAATACAAATAGTAGGACACAACTGACGATTCTTCAATAAACATAATGATGATAATTTTTCTCGGTGTCAAATTTTAGCAGTTTGACTATATGCTCTTGTATTTGCGTTTCATTCAGCGGACTAGAATCAAGAACACTTTATCTGAATCCCCTTTCCACTTTAACTGATCTGTGTTAGGTAACGGTTGCTATGGGTTTCTAAGGGTGACAAACCATATGAAATTTAAATTGGTTTTGTTTTGCACAGCTAAATAGCTCACAATCAGTGTTTCTGTTTATTTGTTAATACCAAACGAAAAACATTGAGTTCATAATAGTTTCCTAGGACATTATTGGTAACTTCTTACGTAAGGGATGAGGCTTTTTTCTTGTTTTAGGATTTTGATGCAATTTTATGAAAAAAGTAGCTTGACGACCCCCTATTTTTTGTTTTCGAAAATCAAACTTATATATTCATGTGCAATATATGTGAAAATCAGGGGTCGTATTCGACTTAGTTTTTTTTAAAATCTACAAATTAACGAAAGGGTGTTACTTTTAGTTTTCCTGAAATTTAATGTTCTTTCTTGATAGGTGGCGCTGTAGAAAAATACCACGTGACGGGAAGTAAAATTCTATTGGTCCAAATAATCTTCATAACATAATGGTTAATTTAAATGCAAGAGACTTTTGGTTTCGAAGCATGACAAAAATCATTAAAGCTTATTTGTTAATAATAGAAGTTATACTTTGATCATTTATGTCGTGAAAATGGCCACCAGGTGGTGCTTCAGGACTTCTTAAGCAAGTCGAATACCTGCCCTGAAATTTTGGCATGTTGAATGGTTTATGCCAATGTACAACATATCAAAATTTCAATATGTGTTTTCAGACGATTTGTAAAGTATGGAACTACCTTAAGTTAAATTTGATACCCTTCCATTAATTCAAAATTTTTCTATTGGCTCTACATGTTGTTTATGACCTAGTAGTATTGCACTATTTTCATTGGCCAACTTGCATTTTCAAATTTAGTCTGAGACTTAAGACTATCCTTAGTGATTTTCATCTACTGTCCAATTTGAAGCTCAAAAAAGCTTGCAACTGTCTGTGCAAGGTCTTGTATCTTGCTGGAAAGTTCTGAACATAGAAGGGTACCTGTGGATGCTACAAATCTATATAGGCTTGCCAATAGAAAAGAAACTGCAAACAAAATCAGTATTAACTAAATTAAAAATGACTAAAGCTTGTCCATTGGTGATCTATAAACTGATAAAAACAATAACAAAATCCTGCAAGGCTTTATTGATATTTCTGTATACATGAATTACCTCCCTTTGGCCAAATCATGGTGAGTGCTGTTAGTATACATAATTCACAATTTCATAAAGTTTATTTGATGAACCTGTGAATAATAATTATGAAATTATCAACAGAAAAACTTTAGACATAAAGCTTTAATTAAGGATAATGTAAGCTAAAAGGTTTGTGTTTAGATTAATGGCTATGAATAGATGAACAAAATGCTAATGTTATGAAAAAAGATGTGCAATGAAAAAAACAAATCTTCAAATGTGTACATTTATGTTACATACATTGAAACTGAAACTAATTTGAACCTTATTTTCTGAATATAACGGGTAATTAAAGCTTTTCTTTGGTTTGACATTTTGCTTTTTTACGAACAGGGAAGGTACTTCCCTGGAAGTATTGGCTTAGGGCTTAAAAGCGATTCACCAAACAACTACTCTGACTTTTATCCGTTCGAGAAATGAAATAGTTCGTTAGATGCTTTAATGTCAAGATGTAATAAAAGTGAATTGTGTTGACTGCAAGGAGAATCTTAGTATTCAAGTAGTAAGAGAGGTCCTCGTTGGTAAAGGTCGATGTTTATTTTTATTTTTCTATAATTTGCAAGTGTGTATCAGTGCGGCGCAATAATATTTTGTGTTTTGGATATCCCGACCTGGTTCATTAATATTCATTACGTGATACGTCACGAGGATTTTCCCGCTTTAAATTCATTCCCGTCAGTTTGCCGGTAGCGAATACATGACAAAAAAGTAGAAATCAAAGATTATACCCAAAAAGTGACAAGAAACTGAAAAAAGAAGTTTATTTTCAAGTTCATTGGCTATGTTGATAAATCGTTTATGACTCGTGTAGGCTATATCGATATCGTAGTTCGTATGCAAATTAGCCATGTGTTTGGAGGCATGCCTGCGTTTGAAACCCGATGACCCAGCTCAAATGTATTCACATCATCGTAGCGACTGACCTTTTTAGTCCAGTACACCCTTGCCCTTTTTAAAATGATCATGACACCCTGTCCTTTTCAGTTATCAGTTAAATATCAGAACGACATGTTTTAATCTCGAATCTCTGCTACATACCGATCTTCTGCACACACTCCACTTCTCACCATGTCTCCGAAGACAGATAATTTCATCACCAATGTTCATTTAAATACTATTTCCAGTTGTTTAGTTTGAACCAACAAAATAAATCGACAAGAAAGAACAACTTGAAATCAAAATCTAAACAAAAGAACTGAAAAAAACGATGTTTTAAAACTTTCAGATAAAATTTATTTACCTTGTAAATCCTTATTAGTAGATCGTTTTTACAGTAGATATCCGATTAAAGTTGTTGTCAGTAGTTTAATCATGGTTTTTACAACCCTTAATATCTTTTCATGAGGCCATATTACTTTATTTCACATAAAATGAACAAATATGATGTGACCACTGGACATGCAGGAAAACTGAAACAAAACAGTTATTGTGCTTTCTTAAGTTCTTCCGATTTTTAGAGCACCGTTGGTGTAGTAGAACAGTAACTAAGGGCGGGGAAAATATGGTCCCGATTTTGTGAACTCAACTCCTCTTACAGTTTTTAACCAAAAACCTTGAAACTTCACAGAATGTTTCTATATATATATGAGGATGTGCACCTGACTTTATGGAAATATTTCAAGATTTTTTCCCCATTTTTCCAGACTTTGAAACTTAGTTACTTTTTAGCAAGTATTTGAATGGGGTACCTACTTTGTGAACTCACTCCTCTTACAGTTTTCAACCAAAACCTTGAAACTTCAAGAATGTTTCTATATATATTGAGATGTGCACCTGACTTTATGGAAATATTTCAAGATTTTTTCCCCATTTTTCCAGACTTTGAAACTTAGTCACTTTTTAGCAAGTTTTTGAATGGGGTACCTACTTTGTGAACTCACTCCTCTTACAGTTTTCAACCAAAAGCCTTGAAACTTCAAAGAATTTTTCTATATATATTGAGGATGTGCACCTGACTTTATGGAAATATTTCAAGATTTTTTCCCCATTTTTCCAGACTTTGAAACTTAGTCACTTTTTAGCAAGTTTTTGAATGGGGGTACCTACTTTGTGAACTCACTCCTCTTACAGTTTTCAACCAAAAGCCTTGAAACTTCAAAGAATTTTTCTATATATATTGAGGATTGCACCTGACTTTATGGAAATATTTCAAGATTTTTTCCCCATTTTTCCAGACTTTGAAACTTAGTTACTTTTTAGCAAGTATTTGAATGGGGGTACCTACTTAGTGAACTCACTCCTCTTACAGTTTTCAACCAAAAACCTTGAAACTTCACAGAATGTTTCTATATATATATATTGAAGATGTGCACCTGAATTTATGGAAATATTTCAAGATGTTTTCCCCATTTTTTCAGACTTTGAAACTTAGTCACTTTTTAGCAAGTTTTTGAATGGGGGTACCTACTTTGTGAACTCACTCCTCTTACAGTTTTCAACCAAAAGTCTTGAAACTTCAAAGAATGTTTCTATATATATTGAGGATGTGCACCTGACTTTATGAAAATATTTCAAGATTTTTCCCCATTTTTCCAGACTTTGAAACTTAATTAGTTACTATGTACTGTATATATCAAAATATTATCAAAGATGTGCACCTAACTTAATGGCAACCTGGGCTTACCCGGCCCATCGAGTCTTTGACCCATTTTATTTTATGAATGTAAGATAAAATACACTTTGAATAAAGTACACCAATTGATTTATATTCCCTTTTCATTTATAATTTTTCTTTAAGTATTATTTTTTAATTTTTGGAACAATTAAAAAATATAAAATATTATCATGGGTCATTTGAAATGGTAAAAATAACATGTAAAATGTAATAATCAATTTTGCAAGTTTATTTTACATTTTAAACATAATCCCGTCTCCCTATTGGGATATTAGAAAATAAACAGTCCCTTTCCATGTGTAAAATTGCCTTTTTAGGTCACCGAGCAACCTCCTGAAGGCGACCTATAGTGGAAGTTGTTTATCTGTTGTGCTGCCTGCATCATAAACATTTTCAACTTCTCCAGAACCAGTTAACCATTGATAGTGAAAGTGGATATTGATGTTCCTTTGGCAAAGTCCTTTCAAGTTTGTGAAAATTGGTTGACCTTGACCTATATTCAAGGTCACAGTGACCTAAAGTAACAAAACCTTAAAGGTCTTCTTGTCATGAACCAAAAAGATATAAGCTTGAACCAAAAGAGATATGAGCTTAAAATCATATATTGCATCAGGACAAAAAGGTCTTCCAAGTTTGTAAAGGTGGTTGACCTTGACCTACATTTAAGGTCACAGTGACCTAAAATAACAAGACCTTTAAACATCTTGTCATGAACCAAAAGGACTATGACCTTGAAACTTTATATATAGCATTAGGACAAAAACCGCCAAGTTTGCAAAATTGGTTGACCGTGACCTACATTAAAGGTCACATTGACCTAAAGAAGTACAAATCTTCTTGTAATGTATTAAAAGGTCTAGGAGCTTGAAACTCCATATACATGTATAAAGCATCAGGAGATAAAGCTTTTACTAAGCTTGCAAAGCTGGTTGACCTTGACCTACATTCAAAGTCACAGTAACCTTTAAACCTTATTTAGCATACAATGAAAAGGTCTACCTAGTTGGTAGTTGACCTAAAGAAGAACAAACCTCTTCTTGACATGTATTGAAAGGTCTATGAGCTTGAAACTCCATATACATGTAAAAGCATCAGGAGATAAATCTTTACTAAGTTTGCAAAGCTGGTTGACCTTGACCTATATTCAAGGTCATAGTAACTTAGTAGAATAACCTTGAAACATCTTATTGCCATGCATTGAAAGGCCTAGGCACTTTAGACTTCATATATGATTCCAGAACAAGAACCTCTAGTAGGTTGCAAAGCTGATTGATGTTGACCTACTTTCAAGGTCATAGTGACCTAAAGTAGTAAGAACTTAATGTCTTCATTTCATGAATCCAAAGGCCTATGAGCGGGAAACAAAAAAGGTCTACTTAGCATTGGAAGCTAGTTTATCTTGACATATATTCAAGGTTATGGTGACCTTAAGTAAAAGTTAAACTAAAAACACTTTGTCACGAGCAGAAATGACTAGAATCGTCAAACTTTATATAAAAAATCAGGACATAAAGCTATAATAAATTGCAAATCTGGTAGATTTGACCAACTTTCAAGGTCACAGTGACCAAAAATAAAGACTTGAAACATTTTTTGTTATGAACTAAAAGGCCTTGTCGCTTGAAACTTCACATACAGCTTAAAACTTCTCATGTAGCATCAGGACATGAAGCTCTTCCAAGTTTGTAAAGTGAATTACCTAGATCTACATTGAAGGTCATAGTGACCTAATGAAATGAAACCTGAAAACAACCAAAAGACCTTGGAGCTTGAAACTTCATCAGAACAAAAAGTTCTACCAATTATGGGAAACTAGTTGACCTTGACCTATATTCAAGGCTGTAGTGACCTTAAGTAGTATGCAAAACTTTAAAACGTCTTTTTCATTTTTTAAAAAACATTAAGGCTTGTAATTTGATATATAGTATCAGGATATGAAGTTCTACTTTGTTTGCGAAGCAAATTGACCTTGAGCTACCTTCAAGCTCTACTAAGTTGGTTGACCTTAATCTCAGGTGACCATTGTTACAACAGCAGCATACCTTTTTGAAATCCTGGCTGGAACACTGGTCTGACAACAGTGACAGTTCATATCATCTTATTACCTTTAATGCCTTTATAATCTATATTCACATGTTTAAAATATTTAAAAGTTCGTTATTTTGGTCCTTGGGAAGCATTTGGAGAAGAAATTGGAACAACATCTGGGATTAATGTTAAAATTTAATTGCCTTTCTTTGACTGAATACTTTGAAATTACAAACAATGCAGTTTATTTATAGTAGGATCAAGATCCAATTTCCCTGTTCGGTCAGCACCATCGGTGCTTTGATTTCTGTTAGTAATTCTACTTGTATGAAGTATCAATGAAGCATTATTTTCTATTTTCAGTTACAAGAAAGGGCACAGTCTTTCTTCCGTGATCTATGCAAACTATTAACTGCCTTTATAAACGATACGGAAGACAATGAATATACCCCTGGCTCTATCAAGAGACGACACGGGGGAAGTCTTGGTCGTAACAGTCATCACGCACGTAATCGATTGAACAACAGTCACCGCAGCCAATCATTTTGTGGTATAACATCCATTACAGATATGTCGGATCAAGACATTTATATAGATCACTTAGCAACAGATCAGAAACGTCGAAAGCATGAAAAAAGGAATTCTGAAAATGACTATGTTGACGAAAACGATCCTGTGGGCGGTGTAATGGCTGCCCAACAAAATTCTGTGTCATATGAAAATGCTTATAAGTGTAGTAACAATAATAATAACAGTGATTTACTCATAAGTGATCAGTCAGCCGTACCAGCATTTACGGACGCTCCAATTGAAAGATCTGATTCTAATAGCTCCTCTGGGTACTCAAGTCTTCCAGAAAGTTTAGACACAAATCTTGCTGATGAAGAAACTGTGAAATATAGAAAACCATACTCAGAAAAATTGCCATCAGCACAAGATCCATGTACTGTGATAAAAAGAACCAATCAAATGACAGATCTTATTATTGCAAGTGAAGTCTGTCCAAACGTAACTTTATCCCCAATGCTGTCCCATCGGTTGTCCAGCGTATCCAGCATCAGTTCAGGTAGAAACAGTAGTTTTGACGATGTTGATGGACTTCCTCCGACCATAGCAGATGTCTTGGTCGTCACACATGGTGGACTCCTTAAAGAATTAATTAGATATTTTGTAGAAGATCTTGACTGTAAGATACAGAACAAAAGTCATGCTTTGAAAATATGTCCAAACTGCAGCATATCTAAATTCTTTGTGACCTTACAGGACGTGTCCGATACACAGATATAAACTGCCTCTTATTACATGACAGAGACCATCTTCTTGATATAGATTCTGATGACTCAACAGACGGAAAGTTTGTCAGCTAGTTTTACCTGTAGTTTGTGTATTATTATTTAACCTTTGACCCTGCTTTGACCTACTTTTGATATGTTGGAGTAGGATAAAATATTTTCAATTTATATTATATAGGAATCAGGTGGTGACTAATAGATCTTATATTTTGTATTTTTGATTTTTTTGGCTTTAAAATACATTTTTCAGCATGGTTTCTATATATAGACTGGACGTTTAGACTATGTTATAATATAGGTCAGTGCTCGATTTTTCAAATCTCTATAAGGTTAGTCAGGTGATTAGTAAAATTAAATTTTTGTTAAAAATACATGTATTTAATTTGCAGCACACGGATAAATAAATGTTTTTGATGGTGTACAAAGTATAAAATCGTATCAATTTCATACAGCAAATTCTGGTCCAACCATGAATGTAAATAATTTGTAATTATGGCACTTGCCACCATCATATTACATACATGTATATACTATTCTTTGATTCATAAGCCCATTTGTATCGGTTTCCAAAATATTTGGTTTCATACCATTTAAAATAACATTATTCATCTTTTAATTAGCCTATTGGACAAGATATAATTTGTTCATTATTTAATCAAGCTGATGTTATGTGATTTTACGCAAGCTTTTCAGATCTGCTGTTTTTCTAGTGCATGTTAAGAGCAGTGTTAATAGTGCTAGCACACTGACCCACAATGTGACAGATACGGACGGTAACTAAAATGTGAAGTTTAAAGTTGTGTTTAAATTGTGAGTTTTGCTTTTGACTTAATTTTGGTGGTTTTACTGTTAATTGTTGGTAAATATTCATAGCAATACTTTCATCGCAGCGACTTTTGTTTTTTCTGCTCTTGTAATCATTCATTTTCAAGTTGTACATTTGAAAATATTTTCATTTATAAGTTGTTGAAATTAAATTTTGTAATTGAATTTATGATGTCAAGTTGTACATTTGAAAATTGTTAACAATAAGGTTAGGTGTTGAAATTAGATTTTGTAATTAAATCAAATTTATATTCACAATCAGTTATCATAATTATTTAACCATTGTCATATCTTATACATGTAATAAATGGTTTTTTAACATAATGAGGTCAAGTTTCACTTCTTTAAAACTGTTGGTTCTCATGAAAAATTTTTTACAGCTGGTTGCTAATGAATTTTTCTAAATGATTATGTAGGTTATGTTAGAATCAAGTCGTTTCATGGTAGTGGAGTATTGGTGTTTTATGCCCAGTCAAAATTCTTTCACTTATATCTAGACATTTCTTTGATGCGGGAGGAAACTGTTATTGGGTACCATGTACAGTAACACCTTAATTCATCAGTACCATTTGTTCTGTCAAATATTTACCAGCCAAATCTTTGTGTTATAAAGAGGTTTTAGTGATAGATTAAGATACAGATTTTAAGATCAAAGATGAAATGACCAAAATACATTTGGAACGAACTGACCAAAGGACTGGGATGAACTGTCCAAAGTTGGGATAAATTGGATTCGGGACAAATAGACCAGTACTAGTATTCCTTAGAAATAGTGAGGCAATAAATGAGGTGACAAAGAAATCAAGGGCATTATAAAGAGGTTTTACTGTTATATATCACATCATTATTAGACGTAAATCTCAAATCTCCACTTATGTGGAGTTATTTTTAGATCTGTTTCATTATAAAATTTTATTATAAGTTTTCTGTATAATTTCTGTTATAATTGTAAGTATATGAGGTTAAGAGATTGACATGTTTTCTATATTCTACATTTAAACATTGTATATCCCATTACAATCAGCACCTTTAGTGCTTTGATTTATAAATCATTGATTCTTCATTATATACATTTTTTTGAATCAATTTTGTTAACAGTTTTTGTATTGATTCTTTCAGATTTGATTCTTTAGAAAATACATTTTGTATTACAGTTTTGCTTGGTCATAGAAATGTATATGTAAATAGGATCCTAAGTCTGGCTATATCTAGAATATTTAAATTTTTGTTCCAGGCCCAAGTTTCACAATCATTCCTTAACTAAAAATTTCCTTCACTAGAATCTGCTAAATTTTGACAATATTTTGTAGTGCTATAAATAAAAACGTTCGGCAAAGTGAAAATATAGCTTTAATAAGCCTTGACTGTTCTTCAAAATGACACCTTAAATTCCCAAGTATCTAAAAAATTAACAAAATTATTAAGGTGTCAAATTTGTCAGATGTAAGTTAAGAAAAATCTTAGTTCAGAAATGGTACGAGGCCTGATTATGAATCTACAGTTTGATGTTGGAGTATATGCATTGTCATTTGGTAGTACAGTAAGCATTTGTTCCTCCGCCTTGTTTGACGTGATTTGTGTTCGTGTATCTTGAAATCATACTTCCATGCAAAACACATAACAAGACTTGTATATATCACTATGTTACATCTTTTTTCTTTATAACTACGCATTTTATGTACATGTCAAAACTTATATGAAAAGTACAGGCCTATCAAACTGTCAAAAGTTTAACACTAAGCTAGTGAAAATGAGTTGAATCATCGTTGCTAAATTGAGGAAAGAGTAAGCACCTCCAGTCTGGTTAGCTACTTTAACCTAGTAATGGTTAAGACAAGATTACCAAAAACATACATCTTTGTACATTGCCATTTTCTCAATTGACAGATCGCTGGCCACGCCCACAATGTTCCTACGAAGTACCATGATGGCAGCCATTGTCGGAACATAATAGGCATGGCTGGCCTTACGTCAATGTATAAACTAAAACAAAATGTCTGCTTGCAGCGATTGACATTATAATTCAATGGGTTACTTTCCAATATAATTTGATCAGTCGTTCTATTTTTTCATTCACTACAGTGCAAGGATTGGGCTTGGTGGTCCAGTGGTCTAAAGCACAAACTTACCACTCACAGTGCGACTCACGTATAGGCTAAATCCCAACTCGGGGTATATTCTATAGTGTGTGAAAGTTTGTCAGTTTCCTGGTCATTAGATCTATTGTTTTCTCCAGGCACTTCAGTTTTCTCCACCATTTCTAAACTGACTACATTGATATAAGTGAAAAATTCTTGACTGAGGCCTACAACACCATTTCCCAACTTAATCAATGACAAGAACACATTGCATATGGATATCGGCCATTTATTTCATATTTATTAAAATTATTATTATCAAAATATTTACTGATACTTGTCCAGTTGTTTTTATGTTTAGAGTTGTGAATTATGTAAAATAAATTGTTGATTATTTAAACTATACATGTCATTTTAAACTTTGACATTGTCAAAATGAAATATATGAAACTAAATATCATATTAAGTTTTAGGCTTGAATTGATATTTTAAATTACAAATTTTGATGTTTTTTTTCTTATTTTGTTATAAACTTTTCAGAATTTTGATGTTTTGCTAAAGTTTCCAAAATTTATTGAGTTATGTAAAATGTTAATTAAGGAATTATTTTGAAACTGGGGCATGGTCATTTTTAACAGGTGGTTGTTACTTAGAAATATTTTTTTAAAAGAAACAGCTTTGATTGTATTTTGCAACATTTTACTATATTGCATTTAGAATTCATATGATTTGGTACAACTTTAGGATTTTTTTAAATTAAAAAATAATAAAATAAACCCATGTCCATAAAAGATGTGTGTCTTTTACATAATATGTATAGGGCAATATTGTGTAATAAGATTATGAAGGTGAATTTGAAATAAGTTATACATCCATTTATTAGATCCTTAGTACTGGATTAACAATCTTAATAATCCAATGGGACAGATCCAGTCATGGGAACTTTTAATTAATGTCTGGCTATGCTATCCAGACTCCCAGCACCAGCATGGGGAGACATTAATTACAATTTCCTGTAATCCAGGTCAAGGATGAAAAACTTCGGATCTTAAATTTCGAGGATGATTTATTTGTGCATGCTGGACCAAAGGGTTCAATTGTTACTAGTTTCTATATATTTATTTAATCTATTGTAAGTTAATTATATAAATCAACTTGACATATAAACCGGTCTTTTTTTCATTTTCATGTATATTTTAGTATAATAAATAATTATTATTTACTTGTAATGCTGTCGTAGTTATTACTGTCTTTCTTTAGATTATACCAGAAGTCCATTATAATGGCACTAAAGGACCTGATGTACAGTCCTGAAGTTTAAACTTCAAAAAGAAGTGTATTTTGCATGGGTTGCCTCCCTTTAGCTACCATTTGGTAATGAATTTTCTATCATAGTTGGCCGAGTGGTCTGAAGAACCTGCTTAATGAACACAAGGCCTCTCACCGCCTAGGATCAAATATCGTGGGAGAAATAGTAATGTTGAAAAGTTTATTACAATGTAATTCACTTGATGGAGGTTTCCTCTGTGTAATCCAGGTTCCTCAACTGCTCCATAACTGACCGCCACAAAAATAATTTTCAATGTACAAAAGAAAGTTAAATATATCGAAATAGTGAGATGATTCGAAGGCGTTAAGTACAACCTTCATGTAAGCACGGGTGTAATTTTAAAAACTTGCACTTGCAGCTTTATTGGAGATGTTCAATTAAGAAGTCATTAAAACCTTCAATACCAAATCTATTATAGCAAGCAGATATTAAATTGGGTCTAAAGCCTTCCAAGCAGGGACTACGTTAAAGTCTTCCATTTTATAGATAATAATAAAATGAAACTAACGACATCATGATTCTTCATATCGCAATATATTTCGAATACACAGTATTCCTTTTCAAGCTTACATTTTTAATTAACTTAAAATTTTAAATACTTGTATTTCAGTGTAATTTTAAGTTAAAAATGTTTGTTGGAGAAATAATAATGTGTGATGATTTGAAATATATTGCGATTTGAAGAATCATGCTGTTGTTAGTTTTTATTTTATTATTTTCTATAATATCCTCTACAATACCTCCCATTTTACTTCCTAATAGTTGGACATTCCCCGAAAGTTTATATGGAAGATTTGTTCAGTACGTCTACATCTCATGGCTTTCCAGAACATAAAATCTGCTTTAGTGTTTTAGTAAAATTGTTCAGTGCATGAACTCGCATTGCTGCGAGTTTTGTCCCGAATTAAAGTATTTAGTGTTTAGAATAATTATTTTTCACATTTTGCTTACAACTATGCTTATTTGCAAGACAAGTAGGGACCGTCTAGTTTCTGTTTATAGAGGTAATAGTGACCAATAGACTAGGCACATTTTCAGAAAATGTGACTTGAACCGGCATTTTTTAGTAAAAGTTGGTAACATCTTTTTCTAACCTAATTCGAGGGTGCTGAATTCGAAAATGGCGGATACCAAGCTGAATTTTGAGTTTTTGAACCCATAATTCAAAAAACAAAATGGCGGCTAAAATTAATGGTGAATCAATGCAAAAATGATACTTGGGTTGACAAATTTTGGTAAAAGTTGGTAACATGATTTATTTAACATAATTTGAGGATGCCGAATTCAAAAATGGCCGATACAAAGCTCAATTTTGAGTTTTTGAACCCATAGTTCCAAAATCAAAATGGCGACTTAAATTTATAGTATACCAATGCAAAAATGTTCATTGGGGTGGCAAATTTTAGTAAAAGTTGGTAACATGCTTAATTTCACATTATTCGAGTTTTCTGAATTTCAAAAATGACGGATTCCAAGCTAAATTTTTAGTTTCTTAACCCATAATTCCAAAAACAAAATGGCGACTAAAATTGATGGTGTACTGGGTCAACGCAAAATACATGAAATATGTTACTTGGGTTGACAAATTTTGGTAAAAGTTGGTAACATGCTTTATTCAACATAATTCGAAGGTGATGAATGCACAAATGGCGGATACCAAGCTAAATTTTAAGTTTTTGAACCCATAATTCCAAAAACAAAATGGCGACTTAAATCCAGAGTGTACCAATGCAAAAAATGTTACTTTGGGTGGCAAATTGATGACATGCTTTTGAAATATAATTTTGAGAGTACTAAATTCAAAACTTGCAAAAGTCATTCAGAAGGTAAAGCTTAACCCATAATTCCAAAAACAAAATGGCGACTGTTACAATTTATGCATATAATTTCACAGTGTTATTGAAGTTACATGTTTAGCAAAAGATGGTACTTTGTTCTTTTTAACATTTCAGCATAACTTGAGGTTGCTAAATTAAAATGGAAGAGGCTAAACTGAAGTTTAAATGTTTAAACCCAATTTAAAAGAACTTCTAAAAATAAAGTGGAGGTTATAATTAAGTGTTTGTTCTTTATCTGTGCCTTTTGCATATTGCACTGATGAAATCTACATGATTAAATTAAGTTCATGACCAAAACTATACTAAAACACTGCTTTATTCAGATCATGGCGTGAAATTAATAAATTAATTGTCAAAATCGAAACTTGTGTTTGAAATGCAGAAAGAGCCTATTCAAGAACAGTCTTTTATATAGAGTTTACCACATGTTCTAGCAAAATAGTATGTAGAACCCTTTGTTGTAAATGTCAAAATACCAAATTGAAATGGTTTGAACTTTGCCGGTAACTATATTTTTCAACATAGTATCAGTCTCTATACAGTTTTGCCAGCGGTGTTTAAGGAACTCAATGTAACTTTTAAAGAATTCATTTTCTTTAAAAGTCAGAACGTCCTCCAATAAATATATATCATCATCATCTGACTAGAAAACTGGGTAAAGTAAATGACCGTTTTCAGTGTTGGAAATAGACGAAAGACTGATGTGCAAGCTTAAGTAATAAACTGGCCACTCAATCAATTCAAGTCTAAAGCCACAATAGTTAATTGCAGTCAAGGTAATGGTAGCATTGTGCTAGTGGACCAAGACACCTTTACTGAGTTTTCCACAACACTTGAGTGGAATATTTTTGCGTAACAGCCTCACACGTAATACAAATAATATGACATTTATTTGTTGTCCCTTTTGGAAATAATCTACCACCAGAATACCATCAATATCTAAGTTAACCGTTGTCATAACCTTTCCAGATGATGGAACAGTCTTTCTCTGCCTTAATTGGTGGAGGTGAACCAGGGTGGTTTCATTGTTTAGACTATTGTTTGGGCTCTGGGATGCTTTACCTCCATAGTAACAAAGCTCGTATGGGAGCTAGCAGTATCTACTACTAAAAATTTTAATTAACACGCGTCAAAGTGCATCTTGTTTGCTTCTGATTAATTGCAAGAAGCCCAACGGGCTCAAAGCTTTCTCATTGCAGGATGTCAGAATGAAGTGTATTCTTCTTTGTGAAATGCCAACTCATTGCAAAAACAATTTTTTTTGAAAGAAAAGGATTTCTCAGAAATAAGCAGCCAATGTTTGTTTTGGCTACCATGAATGAAAACAAAGCTCTATTTACCATTTTTGTGTTGCAACAATGGCATGCCTACCAAGACTAGGGTCATCATTTATGTTCTGCCGTTTATAATTCGCCAACCACTTTTTACTATTGCTTATTAAGGGGCATCTTTCCTTGTGCTGCTTTCATATCAGTATGGATAGCCTTAGGTGCTTAACCGTTCTTGTGCAAATATTGAATCCTGCTCTTTCACAATTTTTTACATTTGCCAAGTCACAAGGCTTATTTATTTGGAGTAATACCTTGTTAATATTAACTTACAAAACGACACTGGTCTTCGGATACACAATCAGGAAATAGAGCGGTTGAAAAGGGACATCAGCGCTTATCTCCTTTTTAACAGAAGGTTCACGACATATCATTCAACCCGCATACTTCTTACCAGTTTAATAAAACCAAGTGTAGTGTTGCTTTTGCTATAAGTTAAATATCAAACTTTACAACAACATTTTGTAATGCAAGTTCACATTTTTAGCAAAAAGTCAGCTAAGAGTTGCTCGGTGATGACTTAGCACCTCTAAATATGTTTTGAATGCTAGTTAAGTTATATCTACTTGGTTCTTCCTCTTGTAAAAAAAATCGTAAGCATTTGGTGCAAACACAGATTTCGGTTTTGTAAGCTATTTCATTCACATTCTGGTCTACATAAATCAGTGTTTCAGCATGTTATGTGTCATACTTAATTCAATTCATTCAATTAAACAGAAACATACAGTCCCATGTTCAAATTACAATCCAAAAACAAAAGCAAAAACTTTGAAAACTGGCTAAAGTTAAATATGTGAACTTTGTCCAGGATATTATAAGTTATGTACAGGGCTTCGGCAGGCTACACGGCCCCATGTAGAGGCCCCGTCAAAGATTATGCGGCTCAGGGTACATTCATCTTTGACGGGGTACATGGGGCCGTGTAACATGCCGAAAGCCCTGTATAGTGTTTTTGTCACCCTTTAAAGTGTTACCAATTGGATCTTTTTGACTTCCACTTCGTATTTTGTATGACTAGATCGTATGTTGTCGCCATGTTTGTTTACCGTAACTAGACGTCAACGATGTACGAGGTACTTCCCTTTTACCGCTAAACGTCGTGTGCGTTCATTTCCGAACATAGTTCTATGTACCCCGACAAGTTAACCAATCAGCTTGCGAGAAATTTCTGTCGGAAGGGTGACAAATATATATATATAGCTTTTTTCATAATGATCTTTGTCGCTAGGCCACCTGAGACGAAGGCTGACTAGCATGCCAGATCTTTTGATTTCATAAATATCAAACCATCTTTTTCAGAGTTATTGCCCCTGAAAAATAATATTTCTTTTTGCAAATTTTGCTGGTTTTGTGACTATTTACTTGAAAGCTATTAGTGTTCTATAAGCGCAATGCATTAAAAACACGAACATGCAAGCTAAGTAGCAATGTTTGTAAAAATATGATGATCCATAGAGGAGATGTTACCCCTGGAGTATAATTTTTTGCGAATTTGTTTTTTACCATATTTGTTTTAAAAAGTATTATAAATAAAAGCACCAAGTTGCAAAAATAATCAACATGCCAAGATCTAACTCCATAGCAAATTTTGTATATGATAATCAACGAAGATGTTGTTGCCTCTAAAATTTCAGTATCTTTAAAATGTTTTCAGGTGAGCAATAAGGCCCATGGACCTTTTGTTTAAATTTTCTGCTCATTAACACCTAAGTAAGCCTTGGAATATTACAATATTTGATTAATAGCAGTTTCTTGCTACTAAAACAACTTCTATATCAACTTTTACGCAAAAAAAAAATTGATTTTGGCGGCCATTTTGTATTTAAAATTTGACCTACTTAGAGCAATTTTTCAGCTTGGTATCCGCCATTTTCGAACTCAGCACACCCAAATTAGGTAAGAATGATATATGGTTTGCTTTTACTAAAAAATGCCTCTTCCTCTTTAAAACGACGTGTTTTCTGAAAATGTGCCTAGTCTACAACGCAATGAATGAATATTTAATACTTTAACCACTACTGCAACCACTACATCAACTACTACTACTATTACTTCTACTACCAATACTACGGGAAAATAGGCTGTTAGGGTGATAAAATTTCCTCAATTTAAGACATTCGTCGGTCATTGGCATCATTGTAAACATACATTTACAAGTGCGTTATTGGTTAGGTATATATTTTAGACATATATAATGTCAAGGCGATCCCTGTGGTGATTCCTGCATTTTAAGATGATTATTTTGACTTTTATGTCATCAGCCATTTGTTTTGATCTTCTGTTTTTGATCTTTCAAAAAGAGAAGTGTTGTTCATTTGGACTTTGTTTTTATCATTCGTGATTTCTTAATCGTAGATGTCTTAATAATTTATAATGTTTATTACGACAATAATCATAAATGTGATCTCGTGCCACAGTCTCCAAATGTTTCTCATAATAACATTTTTTCACATTTATAATTCAGTCTCTATGTTCAAGCTCAATCCTAATTTTGTGAATGGTGTTGGAATTTACTGAACAAAACTTCTAGTCCAAAAGTAGGCGTTTGTATATTTGAGGTTCTAGATGCTTTTATTCCTAATTCTGTTTTTTCAGTGGGTAGGCTATCCCTAGGTATTTAGTAGACCTCGATTACCAAGTACAGTCAAACCTGTCTATAAAGGCCACCCAAGGGAACCAGGAAAAGTGGCCTTTATATACAGGTTCAAATAGAATGAATAAAGAGCAGGGATGATACATTCTACTGGCTTTATGCGCAGGTGGCCTTTATATAGAGGTGATCTTTAAGGCAGGTTCGACTGTAGTCTTAAACGCGTTTTTGCGGTTCACAATGTTTCTCGCTGCCTAGGTCTACAATGTCTCTCACTGCCTAGGTTCACAATGTTTCTCACTGCCTAGGTCTACAATGTCTCTCACTGCCTAGGTCTACAATGTCTCTCACTGCCTAGGTCTACAATGTTTCTCACTGCCTAGGTTCACAATGTTTCTCACTGCCTAGGTCTACAATGTCTCTCACTGCCTAGGTCTACAATGTCTCTCACTGCCTAGGTTCACAATGTTTCTCACTGCCTAGGTCTACAATGTCTCTCACTGCCTAGGTTCACAATGTCTCTCACTGCCTAGGTCTACAATGTCTCTCACTGCCTAGGTCTACAATGTCTCTCACTGCCTAGGTTCACAATGTTCTCACTGCCTAGGTCACAATGTCTCTCACTGCCTAGGTTCACAATGTTTCTCACTGCCTAGGTCTACAATGTTCTCACTGCCTAGGTCTACAATGTCTCTCACTGCCTAGGTCTACAATGTCTCACTGCCTAGGTTCACAATGTTTCCACTGCCTAGGTCTACAATGTTCTCACTGCCTAGGTCTACAATGTCTCTCACTGCCTAGGTTCACAATGTTTCTCACTGCCTAGGTTCACAATGTCTCTCACTGCCTAGGTCTACAATGTCTCTCACTGCCTAGTCTACAGTCTCTCACTGCCTAGGTCTACAATGTCTCTCACTGCCTAGGTTCACAATGTTTCTCACTGCCTAGGTCTACAATGTCTCTCACTGCCTAGGTTCACAATGTTTCTCACTGCCTAGGTCTACAATGTCTCTCACTGCCTAGGTCTACAATGTCTCTCACTGCCTAGGTTCACAATGTCTCTCACTGCCTAGGTCTACAATGTCTCTCACTGCCTAGGTTCACAATGTCTCTCACTGCCTAGGTCTACAATGTCTCTCACTGCCTAGGTTCACAATGTTTCTCACTGCCTAGGTCTACAATGTTTCTCACTGCCTAGGTTCACAATGTCTCTCACTGCCTAGGTCTACAATGTCTCTCACTGCCTAGGTCTACAATGTCTCTCACTGCCTAGGTTCACAATGTCTCTCACTGCCTAGGTCTACAATGTTTCTCACTGCCTAGGTTCACAATGTTTCTCACTGCCTAGGTCTACAATGTTTCACTGCCTAGGTTCACAATGTTTCTCACTGCCTAGGTTCACAATGTTTCTCACTGCCTAGGTTCACAATGTTTCTCACTGCCTAGGTTCACAATGTCTCTCACTGCCTAGGTTCACAATGTCTCTCACTGCCTAGGTCTACAATGTCTCTCACTGCCTAGGTTCACAATGTCTCTCACTGCCTAGGTTCACAATGTCTCTCACTGCCTAGGTTCACAATGTTTCTCACTGCCTAGGTCTACAATGTCTCTCACTGCCTAGGTTCACAATGTCTCTCACTGCCTAGGTCTACAATGTCTCTCACTGCCTAGGTCTACAATGTCTCTCACTGCCTAGGTTCACAATGTTTCTCACTGCCTACTAGGTCTACAATGTCTCTCACTGCCTAGGTTCACAATGTCTCTCACTGCCTAGGTCTACAATGTCTCTCACTGCCTAGGTCTACAATGTCTCTCACTGCCTAGGTTCACAATGTTTCTCACTGCCTACTAGGTCTACAATGTCTCTCACTGCCTAGGTTCACAATGTCTCTCACTGCCTAGGTCTACAATGTCTCTCACTGCCTAGGTCTACAATGTCTCTCACTGCCTAGGTTCACAATGTTTCTCACTGCCTAGGTTCACAATGTCTCTCACTGCCTAGGTTCACAATTTCTCACTGCCTAGGTCTACAATGTCTCTCACTGCCTAGGTTCACAATGTTTCTCACTGCCTAGGTTCACAATGTCTCTCACTGCCTAGGTTCACAATGTTTCTCACTGCCTAGGTTCACAATGTCTCTCACTGCCTAGGTTCACAATGTCTCTCACTGCCTAGGTCTACAATGTCTCTCACTGCCTAGGTCTACAATGTCTCTCACTGCCTAGGTCTACAATGTCTCTCACTGCCTAGGTTCACAATGTTTCTCACTGCCTACTAGGTCTACAATGTCTCTCACTGCCTATGTTCCGACTAGGATAGGTCCATATGTGAGAAAGTTTGTCAG
Organism: Anadara kagoshimensis; assembly: GCA_021292105.1. NCBI lineage: Eukaryota > Metazoa > Mollusca > Bivalvia > Arcoida > Arcidae > Anadara > Anadara kagoshimensis. Next base: position 52,121,879 of record CM037865.1, read on the forward strand.
TTCGCTTGTCGAAGGTTTTGACACTCCGGGTTCCTTTGCCATCGCTGAATTGACCGTCTCGATAGACGTTAAGGAATCTTGACTGAGGTATAAAACTCCATTACGCCACTCCACTCTATTAATTGAATCAACTTATCAATGGAACAATCAAAATAAAAAGACTTTCTATTACTTGATCCAATTAAACCTGATTGGTTGCAGTGTCATGTGCTACTTTTGAATTTTTATGAAATAATATAATTCAAAAGTAACACACTACTTTGAATTATATTATTTCATAAAAATTCAAAAGTAGCACATGACAGCAGTGATAGGCTGGTTTTAGATACTAGCATGTTTTGTCTAATACGGTATTTGCATCTACCTGACATGCCACTGTTTCACAATCATTTCTTAACCAGATTTTCTTTAACTTAAATCTAGCGAATTCAAAACCGTTATAATCTTGTTTTAAATTTAGACGAAAATATTTATTATTAGTTCCAAAAGATTGCCAAAATTTGCTAAATTGAGTTGAGTTGAGGAAAATTTTAGTGAAGTGGAATGATTTTAAAACTGTTGTCAGGTAAAGTACACATATGTCGTGTATTAAGGTGTAATGTAGAGCATTTTGTTTTATTTTAAAATAAGTTGTCCTTGAATCTAAACTGACATAGTGAACAAGTAGTCCGACTAATCGGCCCACTAAACCCCCATTTTAATTTTTTGACTTTTTGGAGGTTTGTGGTCCACAAACCTCCAAAAAGTCAAAAAATTAAAATGGAGGTTTAGTGGGCTGATTAGTCGGACTAGTGAACAAGGTACATTTAGTATCGTCGCCTATACATGTAGGTATAAAGTACATTAGTCCAAGAGATCATTTGAAGTTTGAAGGTTGATTCTTGTAGGAAAATGTCCGTAGTTATTGAAAACCAATTTCTTACGCGTCAAATCGTTTGTTTGTTTGAAATAGATTGCGTGGGACACAGGAATAATTAGCGCGTCTGCTGTGCCATCCGTGTCCAAGTTGGTTTCTAGATGATAGGTCCTTTAATATTGACCGGATGTCGGTGAAACTAAAATTAAAGAGCTTGCTTACAGATAAGGAGGCATCTCATCGCCACGAAAATTAATTTTCTATGCAAAAGAAAGTTCAGTTTATTGAAATAGTGGAATGATTCAAAAGTGTTACGTACAGCCTTCATGTAAGTATGGGTGCATTTGAAAAGCTTATTATTTGCAGCTTTATTGGGGATGATCAACTAGGCAGTCATCGAAACCTTCAATATCAAATCTTATATAACAATCAGATATTAAATTAGGTTTAAAGTCTCAAACAGGGAAAGGTTAAGTCTAAAGTCTCAAACAGGGACTAGGTTAGGTCTAAAACCCTTCCAAGTAGGGACTAGGTTAGGTATAAAAGCCATCCAAGCAGGAACAACGTTAGGTCTAAAACCCTTCCAAGCAGCGACTAGGTTAGCTTTAAAAGTTTTCGAAGCAGGGACTAGGTTAGGTGTAAAACCCTTCCAAGCAGGGACTAGGTTAGGTTTAAAAGCCATCCAAGCAGGAACAACATTAAGTCTAAAACCCTTCCAAGCAGCGACTAGGTTAGCTTTAAAAGTTTTCGAAGCAGGGACTAGGTTAGGTGTAAAACCCTTCCAAGCAGGGACTAGGTTAGGTATAAAAGCCATCCAAGCAGGAACAACGTTAGGTCTAAAACCCTTCCAAGCAGCGACTAGGTTAGCTTTAAAAGTTTTCGAAGCAGGGACTAGGTTAGGTGTAAAACCTTTCCAAGCAGGGACTACGTTAGGTCTAAAAGCATTCAAAGCATTGACTACCTACGGTCTAAAAGCTTTCCAAGCAAGGGCTACGTTAGGTCTAAAAACATTTGTTTTAACTCGTTAATGGTTGGACATTTCCCGAGAGTTTATATCTAGGAATTGTTCAGTGTGTTTACACCTTATGCCTTTCCAGAACATAAAATATGCTTTAATGTTTTAGTAAAATTGTTAGGTGCATTAACTCATATTGCGGACTTGCTGCAAGTGTTGACCCGAATTGAAGTATTGAGCGTTTAGAATATTTGTCGGTTTCACATTTTGCTTACAACTATGCTTATTTGCAAAGCAAGTAAGAACCTTCTAGTTTCTGTTTATAGAGGTTGTAGTGACCATCGCAATGGATGAATATTTAATACTTCAACCACTTCATCTACTACTACTACTAAAACTGGAATAGTAGGCTGTTGCTGTATTTCCACAAATTCAGTGCACATGGAAAATTCAAGAATAAAGTCGTATTTTCCAACAAACTCACAAAAAATTTGTCAAAACTTAATACAAAATATACTGAAGTTATAGAAAAAACTTTGAATGAGGCACAATTGGTGTATAAACTTGATCAAATTTCCAAAATTTTCGCAAAATTCCTCTATGAACAGGAGAACTGAACAATAATGTTTTTAATTAAAAATAAAAGTTAGGTCAGTGCATTTTAAATGCATTTTATTGATAGCTTAGTGGAAACATTTTCAATTAAAAGAAACAAATAATAAAAACCATGTGCACTCAATTTATGGAAAGACAGTAGGGTTATAAAATTGCCTCATTTTAAGACATTCGTCGGTCATTGACATCATTGTAAACATACATATGATATTGATGTTTTCCAAGTGCGTAATTGGGAAGGTATATATATTTTAGTTATTATGTCAAGGTTATTCTTGTGGCGAGTTGTTATTTATTTTATTTTCATTTTAAGATGTTTATTTGTATTTGTATGTCACCAGCCGTTTTGTCATATTGAAATGTTTTGACCATCTGTTACAAAGTCCAAGGTATGTTTTGTTATTGCTACAATACAGACCTGTCGATAGTTCAACACTGAGTTAACGAAAAGGGAAAAAGTTCGCCTACCGAGTGACCACGATATAGACAGGTAGTTACCAAAAAAGTTGCCGAGACGTAGATAACAGCTGCCAAGAAGCTCTGAAGATGTAGCTAACGATGAGCCGAGATGAGCTGCCAAAATTTGTTAGCTTAGTGTTAAACTTTCAAAGTCCAAGGCGTGTTTTTGTTATTGAGCACTACAGTACAGATCTGTCGAAAATTCAAACACTGAGCTAAAGAAAGAGGAGTACGAAGTTCGGCTACCAAGAGACCAAGATACGGACAGTTAGTTATCGAAAACCGAGTCAAGAGGTAGACAAGAGCTGCCAAAAAGCCCTGAAGATGTAGCTAACGATGGGTCGAGATGAGCTTTCCAAATTTAGTAGCTAAGTATTAAACTTTCAAAGTCCAAGGTGTGTTTTTGTTATCGAGCACAACAGTACAGATCTGTCGAAAATTCAACACTGAGCTATTTAAGAAAGAAGGGTACGAAGTTCGGCTACCAAAAGACCAAGATGTGGACAGTTAGTAACCAACAAGTTGTGCAGATACATTTTGTCGAGGAGACGAAATCTGATGTCAAAATTCTTTAGCATAGTGTTAAACTTTCGACAGGTCTGTACTGTATTTGGACTTTGTCTTTAAATTCATGAGTGTAGTATTCTTTCATTTATACATGAATATATCTATTTTTATACATTGTGATCTTTTAACCCAGTAACATACCTTTTACGTGTCAAAAGGCAGTTTCCAAATGTTACCCATAACGACTTTTTTTTGTCACAACTCAGTGTTTATATTCAAGGCCACCTCTATTTTTGGTATAGGTAAACAACATTGGCCTGTCCGTTTGACCTTTCACTAGGAATATTCATAAAGGAGGGTCCACCCAATAAATGGGAAGTGTTAAGATCCAAGTTAATACATACACAGTGCTTAAGTTTACTCTATAGGGTGAGTATATCTCATGATGTACACAGAATAAACACCCGGATGTCCGTGATAAATATTTAAATGAAAGGTCAAGCAGACAGGTCAATGTTGTTTGCCTATAGGGCTAACATTATTGATATTCTTGCTATTTTAGAAGGTTAACAACTCAGCGGTTATATTCAAGGCCACCTCTATTGGTAATGGATGTTTACTTGACAATTGATATTTTTTGCTATTTCAGAAGGTTAACAACAATAATGTCGCATTATTTTGCATATCTCTTACAAATTAATTTGGCATTTCATTTCAGAAAAGAATGCAAAAATAAGCAAAATGATAACTATGCTGTTTACGTTATAAAATGATACGAACAGGGGCCAGTTTCTACGGAAGCGTATTAGGGCCACGACAATTTTTTTTAATTTTGATATGTCGACTTAGTTTCTCGATAAATCGACTTAACTATCTCGATAAATCGACTTAGTTTCTCGATAAATCGACTTAGGATCTCGATAAGTTGACTTAGTATCTCGATAAATCAACTTACTATCTCAATAAGTTAACATACGGTTTTGATAAGTCGCTAGAGTTTCATAGTATCCAGTGGTTTTGTGTTGTGGACACGTGCCTGGCTTGCAGTGGTGAGTGACACAAACAAATTATTAAATCAAATCAGGGACCATTGTCATATGATCTTAACAATGAGACACTGTGCCACCCTTGGCAAGATATTCATATCACAGGAAACCAAACTTGTCATTAGACAGGCCTACAATCTTGTTCTAGCATGCATACTGCAATTAAGTAGTGTACAATCATGAAAGGTTTTTCTGTGCCACCTATTAAAGACTTTCTTATTTTTTCATAACTTGTTCACACTTTTTCTCTGGCTGGGGTGATTAAGGTATCAGTATATGTATAACTAATACGGTAATATACAAATATACATAAATCACATTATAACACAGACGTCATACCGATCACCCATGACCATTTCCAATACTTTAATAATAGCTTGATGTTCTAGCAAAGAGAACAAACGGATAGGCCTACTTAGCTACTGCCAAACGTTGGTACATCTAAGTGAGTGGAAAAAGTAAAACCGACAGACCAAGAGCCTATATGGCTAGGCTAACGCTAGAGGGCACTTGTGGTTAACTTAATAAGTGCACATCGGTGCCTCATTGAAGACTTTTCCATGACTGACTAGATGACTCCAATAAAACCGGAGATGGTAAGGTTTGGCGCACACTTAGTGATTGGTCTGACAAGTCCATTTTTCAGATCATTTACTTTTTCTTAAATTTGCAATACCTATGAACAGGTATACCCGATTGATGAACTGTTAAAGGTAAGTACTATATAAAAACACGCTAGTAGTTGATTGACACAGTGACAGGCAGAAATATACTCTCAGGAAAACGTCATAAGCCGTACGTGGTCTTGGTGACGGTTTCGCACTGGTATTCCGAAGGCCCTATAGCCCGAAGGCGCTATAGTCCGAAGGCCATATAGCCCGAAGGCTCGGTAGTCCGAAGGCCCAATAGTCCGAATATGTATGTGTTTTCGGGGAAGCATGAGAATTTATCGAGATACTAAGTCGAATTATAGAGATAATAAGTCGAATTATAGAGATAATAAGTCGATTTATCGACATAGTTAAGTCGATTTATCGAGAAACTAAGTCGACATATCAAAATTAAAAAAAAATTGTCGTGGCCGTAATACGCTTCCGTACAGTTTTATATAGTACTATTTTTGTATTTAAAAAAAATACCCATAGTCTGTGGAAAAAAAACGACCGTAACTCGAATTTGAAGCGACTTTTATGTGGACGGGCTTAGCGGGCATTTTGTAAAATCCCTCTTTATTTAATATAAATAAAACCATAGATTTTTAATAAATTCAGCAAAATTTATCTCTCGGTCAATTTCCTTGAATTTTTCACCGTTAAATGTAAAATTTGTTGTAGTTTCTTCCTATAATTTTCAAAATACTGATCGTCTTATAACAATCAAGAAAACAAGCTGAACAACATTGTGAATTTTTAGCAGCCATGTGAAGCATGATAATATAGTAGATTTCAATTTTAGAAATTTTCCGTTGAATTTAAAATGTTTATCTATTAGAAACAACGCAATTCTCTTTTTTTAATGGAAATTTACCAAGAAATAAATTTTTGAGAACTTTTTAAAAAACATAATGTTTTATATGGAATAAAGAAGGATTTTACAAAGTGTCAGAATATTTCTTGCACGTCTGTGTACATCGGCAAATCTTACAACATTTTTCTACGTTTTCCTTGTAAAAAATTAAAAATATACCACAATTTTTTTAACTATTTTTTAACAACACGAAGATTGGATAAGAATTGCAGTTGATGTTGATAATTTTGTCCGACCACCTGCAAGTGAGTATTTGAGTTCGTTGTTCCCCTATACACTATGGGTAGTTAAGAAAAATATATATATTATGAACTGGTCGAAACCTGACATTGGAAACCTGACATTGGAAACCTGATAATGTCAAAATAACATTTGTTTTCGACAAGAAGTGGGTTGTGACCAATCTTTTTTATCATATTTAAAGTTCAATGACCAGCGTGCTTTTAGGACTTCATGATTTCTAAAGCGTAAATGTTACTGTTTATTACCATACAAGGTGATAATGTGATCGCATACCACAGTTTACGTGCCAAAAGACAGTAGTCCCAGAGCTCATACAGGTTTATTTGACTTTTATTTGCCAAAAGGTCTGAAACTTGTTTCTGAAAGGCAATTATCAGTATAATATGAAAATGCATTTCTTACAAAATTCGGTCTGGACATTTTTTGTAAATCCCGGATTTTTTAAGAGCACCTGAACGTATTTGTCAAAAACACTTTTTTGGGGTATGGGAAGGGAATCGTGATTATTTAACGCCTAAATACGATAGATACCCATTAAATTTGGTATCATTCTAAAGGTTATTGATAATTCTTTATTATACGATAAAATATTTTTCAATATGATGTCACTAGGTACAGATAGGATGTCATAAACTTTTTTTTTAAATTAAAAATAGTGAAAAAGGCTATTTCGATCGGATATAAATTCCTCAGGTTTACATTTTGTGTGTGTTGTCATTAATTTTTGTTTTAAAATAATAATATACCCTCAGTCATTGATATTCTATAACTTTGATGTGTAATTATATGAGCATTATAATATTTTCTATCAGAGAAAATATGTACCCACTTCTACTGAAGAGTTCATTTTTGGGGGTAGGGGAACACTATCATGATTTAACATCATAACTATATATACTATCCCATCATGTTTGGTATCAAATTGAAGTTATTTTAATAAACTGTAATATTATGCATCACCATAAAACAAATTACCTCTCATTGCGTCATAGTGACGTCATAATCGTAATTATTTGGTAAAATACATAAAAATATGAAGATATATATTTTTTTTATTTATGTCATTCAACTGACAGATTATAATTAATATCTGTAATATGTACAAACAAACGATAATGAAAAACAGTTAAAGATTGTAATATATTACAGAAACAGGCTGCTAAACTCCAAATTTAACAATGAGCAGAAAAAGAAACAAGAACAAGTATTATATGTTAATCCAAGTTTAAAATACATAATATTACAATTATTGCTACATCACGTTTTGGTTATTAACTATAAGACTTTTGTTACCATATTGCTTCCTCAATTCTACGTATTTTCACTATTTATCATTTATGCATAATAAAATTGAAAATCATTGTTTCAGTGTCATGTTTCTGTCTTAGTCATTAATTATCATTTTCATCATCTGACTCATCAGGTCCGAATAAATTCTTTTCATATGCAACTTCCTCATTTTTACCCTCCACTGGCTGTAGATCACGGCTTTTTCAATACACATATGATGTTTCGTGGCACCTGTGGTCCATCAAACTAAATGATTAGGTATTTACCTTCGAAGATAGTCCATCCATTTCCATCAGGTTGAATTGTATACGAGTTTGGAAGAAAAGTATTTTCCAAAGAAATGTGACGTAGTTGGCCTGCAATATTTTGTGTTGTAGAACTCTCTTGCATAGTGGCATGCTACTGGGGTTGGCACTTTTTATTTTATCTAATGGTTCCTCACACTGTTGCCATTGGACATATAGGGTTTTCTATACAGAACACAGACAAATTTCTCCAACTGATTCATTAAGTCCTCAGTAATGTTTCTACTGTTACCCAAAGTACAGAATTCTTGAAGTCACACATTTTGAGGCATCGTGTATTGCTACTGCTAAGACTAACATCGATCCAAACATGAGGTTGCTTTTCCATAAGTCGTTGAATATGATGTGCAAGTGTAACCAAAACATCTGTATTATTACCTCTGATGACTATTCTTACATTAAATATACTTTTAACAATTTCCGTCAAGTGCAACACCATCCGTGTATCTACTTCCTCATGTTTACACCTCTTCATGTACCACACCGTCATCAACTGCAAAATTAGTGACAGGTTTCTTCAACCCCATACAAACTTGATCACCTCTAATAATCTTTGCATATGATGCATTACTTTATTCTCTAGCAAAGAATTTGAAAAGTTTTATTTTAAAAGAAGAAGACCGTAGAGCTTGCTGTCAATCTCTTCGCCGTTTATGGTCAGATCTAGTGATAGCAATAGTCGAGTATTCTGCACCGCATCTGGAGTATAAATGCATTATATGCAAAGATTATTGGAGGTCACCAAGTTTTCATGGATGTTAGATGGATGTTGGTCTTAGCAGCAGCAATACACAGCGTCATATCTATCAAGTTTGTCACACAAACCAGAACTTTTTTAATTGATGCACTGCCTGGATTACATGTTTTTACTGGCTCGGACTTTACTTCAGTTCAGCATTTATTAATGAAGGGATAGCTAGACCTCTCAAAAGATAGTGATCACTTAAAAATGCATTATTTTAACAGTAGAAACATTACCGAGGACTTAATGAATCAGTTGGAGACATTTGTCTGTACTGCGTATGAAAAACCCTATAGATCCAATTTTAACAGTGTGAGTTTCTTCTCTTTCAACAATATTACGAATCAAAAAGTAAAGAGGAACCATTAAATAAAATAAAAGGTGCCAATCCCAGTGGCATGCCATCATGCAAGAGAGTTCTACAACACAAAATATTGCCGGTCAACTACATCACATTTCTTTAGAAAAAAATACTTTCATTTCAATCCCGTATACAATTCAACCTGATTAATTAATTGGTTTGATGGACCACAGGTGCCACGAAACATCATATGTGTATTGGAAAGCAGTGTCCCACAGTCAGTAGAGGGTAAAGTTGAGGAAGTGACGGGGATTAATTCGGATCTGATAAGTCAGATCATGAAAATGATGATGACTAATAAAAACGATGACACTGAAACAATGCTTTCTAATTTTATTAGGTATAAATTCGTTACTGAGCAAAAACAAATCCATTTCCGAATCACAATACAGATGCAAAGTGAAAACTTTGGAACTGACAAGTAAAGTTAGACACGTTAACTTCCACCAGAGAAGTGAGGCTGGATGCTCCATAAGGGAAAGCATCTCCTGTTTAGCTAGCTACACCCGTCACGTGTGTAATCAAAAGTGTGTGAAAGAAACATGGAACTATGGGACGTCAAATATATCCAGGGCAATCCTGGACACAAAGACATCAACTTATCAACAATACATTGATGACGACCATAAAACTTTTTGAGGGCCTTGATAAGCCTAGGTTTGCAATATCCCCGAGTCAACAATTTATTTAAAAGCAGCCTGCTTTGTTGTACAAAATTCTTGTAGTGGGAGCAGGCTCTACCATAGCATATCAATTAGCAAAACAATACAAGAAGGTATATTGCTGCATAGACAAGGAAAGTTGACAATAGAAAAATTGAAGTCATCACGTTTGTCATAAAGTTTCTTTCGCCTTTCGTGGGCGTCATATTCAGGTTAAAGTCTAAATATGAAGCAGAACTTGAGGAATCAGTCGTATCTTTAATTTCAAGCTCACTACGATAGATGACATTCACATAGTCTCCAAATTTAAAATTGTTAAGAGACAGAACGCCATCTATAAATATGTATGTGGAGTTGAATGATTTGGCGACAGTCTTCTCTCAAGATTTAACAAATTTCTGCATAAATTCTGCTTCATACGAATAAAGAAGCAAATCAACAAGCAATGGTCTACAGTTTGTACCCATTGGTATACCGATTGTTTGCTGGAAAATTATGTAATCAAACACAAAAGATATGTTATCTATCAAAAACTCCAACATTTTGTTGATGGTATCTTCAGTGTATTTTTGTTTGGAATCCGTATGATGCTTGGCTCAATATCCAGACTCCCTCTTCCCTGATACATGTACTTGGAGTGATAAATAGTGAAAATACGTAGAATTGAATAAGTAATACTATAACAAAAGGTTTATCGTTTACAGCCAAAACGTGATGTAGCAATAGTTGTAATTCTGGCATTTAAGATATGGATTAACATATAAAACATGTTCTTGTTTCTTTTTCTTGTCATTGTTGTTGAACTTGGAGTTTTGCAGTATATTTCTGTAATATATTTTAACTATTGCAGTTTTTTAACTGTTTTTCATTACTGTTTTCTGTAGTTATTATAGATGATATTTATATTCTGTCAGTTGAACGACATAAATAAGAAAATATATCTCATCACATTTTAATGCATTTTACCAAATAATTAAAATTATGTCATCACGATGACGTAATGAAAGGTAATTTGTTTCATGTTGATGCATAATATTACAGTTTATTAAAATAACTTCAATTTGATACCAAACATGATGGGATAGTATATATATAGTTATGATGTTAAATCATGATAATGTCCCTCTACCCCCTAAAATGAACTCTTCAGTAGAAGTGGGTATATATTTTCTCTGATAGAAAATATTATAATGCTCATATAATTACACATCAAAGTTATAGAATATCAATGACTGAGGGTATATAATTATTTTAAAACAAAAATTAATGACAACACACACAAAATGTAAACCTGAGGAATTTATATCCGATCGAAATAGCCTTTTTCACTATTTTTAATTTAAAAAAAAGTTTATGACATCCTATCTGTACCTAGTGACATCATATTGAAAAATATTTTATCGTATAATAAAGAATTATCAATAACCTTTAGAATGATACCAAATTTAATGGGTATCTATCGTATTTAGGCGTTAAATAATCACGATTCCCTTCCCATACCCCAAAAAAGTGTTTTTGACAAATACGTTCAGGTGCTCTTAAAAAATCCGGGATTTACAAAAAATGTCCAGACCGAATTTTGTAAGAAATGCATTTTCATATTATACTGATAATTGCCTTTCAGAAACAAGTTTCAGACCTTTTGGCAAATAAAAGTCAAATAAACCTGTATGAGCTCTGGGACTACAGTGTTCAAATGTTTCTTATGAAAAAAAAAATGTTTTTTTTTGTTACGTTCATCATGTTCATCATTCAGATTATATATATATATATATATATATATATATATATATATATAATATATATATTATACACCACTAAACCAAAAGGTGGCGAGTATCAATTTCAAATATGATGTTCTAGATGCCTTTATGTCTTTATACCCAATTTTTCATTGGATATTCCTTAGTATTAAGGTGACCAATTGATCTAAAGTGCGCGCGCTGATGAATCTCTCACCGTATTGGTACGATCCGAATGCGAGTCAGTTGGTTTGCCAAAGGTAAGTGGTTTTCTATGGGCACTCCGGTTTCCTCCGCCATCCATGAGAGCACCAGATCGATATAAGTGAAACAATCTTGACTGGGGCGTTTAACACTAATTTTAACTCACTTGGCAACCCTATTTTTGTAGGATTCTAAAAACTTATTAAGTAACACCACTAGTCCAAAAGGTGGTGTATTTCAATTTGAACTTGCATGTGGGTTGTCATAAACCATTTTGCCATATTTCAATTTTTTAATGATCTGCTTCAAAGTCCAAGGTATGATGTTGTTATTGTTAATGTAAATATCCCGCTTCTTGTGTTTATTTGGACTTTGTCTTTAAACTCGCGGGTTCTTAAGCGCACCCTTCTTTAATTTATATATACTTCTAGTAACATGTCTCCGTTTACGTGCCAAGAGACAGATTTTAAATGTTGCCCAAAACTTTTTGTTATATGCGTCTACATTCGAGCCCAGAGCCTCACTCTTTAGACTTCATTAGGCGTCGAAATTTTCAACGCCCAATGAAGTCCTGACTTAATTAGGCGTTGGAGTTCATTAGGAGTTGTTACAGCCCACCTCTATTTTTTGGTAGGACTCGGCGAGTTTATTTCAAATTTCAAAATTATTCTTTCCATCTTGGAAAGTTAACAATACTGTTACATTCTATTCTGAAAACTCTTACGAATTAATTGGGCATTTTATTTAAGAAAGGAAAGTGTCACCATTTAAATATTGATCGTCTGCTTCTAAGTCCAATGACCATCGTGATTTTATTATTGTCCCAGTTCCTAAAAGTATTTATTTGGACTTTGTCTTTATCATTCATGATGTCTTTATAAATTATACTGTTTATTACGGTACAATGTAATCTCATACCACAGTTACGTGCCAAAGGGCACTTCTCCTAACTATTTCATAATAACTTTCCGTTACCTTCATCTTTCAGTCAATCGTTATTTTTGTAGTATTTTTGAAAGTTTACGAAGCAACACCACTAGTCTAAAAAGGGACAAATAGTTGTTTCACATTCGAGGTGCTAGATGCCTTTTATGATTCCTTATTTTCAATTTTTCAGGGGACCTTTTTGAGCGAGTGGTCTAATGCGCATGCTTACGGATCACAGTGTCTGTCATTGCATAGGTTCGAATCCCATTCGGGGACACGTCCTACTGTAAAAAGTTTGTCAGTTTGCTTGCCTAAGATAGATTGTGTTCTCCGGGCACTTAAGTTTCCTTCACCATCCATGAATAGACAATCTCCAATTTCCTTTAATTTTTCACCGTTAAATGTAAAATTTGTTGTAGTTTTTTCCTATAATATTCAAAATACCGATCGTCTTATCACAATCAAGAAAACATAAGCTGAGCAACATTATGAATTTCTTACAGCCATGCGAAGCATGATAATATAGCGGGTTTCAAAGTTTAGAAATTTTCCGTTGAATTTAAAATGTTTATCTATTAGAAACAACGCAATTCTCTTTTCTAATGGAAATTGACCAAGAAATAAATTTTTGAGAACTTTTTCAAAAAAACATACTGTTATATATGGAATAAAAAAGGATTTTACAAAGTGTCCGAATATTTCTTGCACATCTGTGTACACCGGCAAAACCTACAACATTTTTCTACGTTTTCCTTGTAAAAAATTAAAAATATACCACAATTTTTTAAAACTATTTTTAACAACACGAAGATTGGATAAGAATTGCAGTTGATGTTGATAATCATGTTTGTCGAAGCACCTACAAGTGAGTATTCGGGTTCGTTGTTCCCCTATACACTATAGGTAGTTAAGAAACATATATATTATGAACTGGTCGAAACCTGACATTTGAAACCCGATAATGTCAAAATAACACTTGTTTTCGACAAGAAGTGGGTTGTGACCAACCTTTTTGGTCATATTTAAATCTTATAAGTTCAATGACCAGCGTGTTTTTATTATTGCCCC
>CM037865.1:52140387-52197887 GCA_021292105.1 Anadara kagoshimensis
GATCATTCGCTACTTGACACTACTTGGTGATTGGTTTCCGTTATCATGTGTAAGCTGGCTTTGGATCTTGTGTGTAATTTGTCAAATTTAACATACCGATAACAGACGTGAAAAGTACATCAGCCGTGCAGAAGTGGAACATTATGACGTATCATAAAGCAAATTAAATCTGTTTTGTTGATTATAGGTTGGCCTTGAATATGAACTGACAGGTCTTAAAATGTTTCTCGTAATAACTTTTTTGTTTAGTACCTTCACCATTCAGCTGTATATATTCAAACCCACTTCTATTTTGGTAGTACATGTAGTTTGAGATTTTATTAATTAACACCACTAGTTAAAAAGGTAGCGCATATCATTTTTATCAATTCACGTTCGAGGTTTTAGATGCCTCAACTCCAAATTTCCATTTTTGGTGACAGAGTGGTATAAAGCGCACACTTACAGATCACTGTCGGTTCGAATCGGGACACATCCTACTGTGACAAAGTTTGTCAGTTCGCTTGCCAAAGGTCGGTGCTTATCACTAGTGTGCATTAAACATATATTTTGTCATGACTGTTAAAACATGTGTTAAATCTTAAACATTATGACGTAATGTAATTTATATTGTCGATTTGTTTGCTCTTGAAATAAAAATCAATGGCGAATAAAGTTCTTCCAATTTATTCCTTCTTATCTTGTCTGTATACGTAGTACACAGGAAGTTAATACCAAGGCCTATATATTTAATTGATACGTGCAGTTGATATTGCCGACACAAAACGTTTTTGTCCTCAAACATCATATATACTCAAACACAATTATATCGGTCCATGTTCAAACAACAAAGCCAAACGTTATGGTTTAATTGGACAATTGCTATTGTCGGCAGAAAAAGTTCTTGCCTCAAACATCAAAACCAAACACAAGCATATCGGTCCATGTGCAAACAAGAATACCAAAAGCAAAGTTAGTCCGACTAATCAGCCCACCAAACCCCCATTTTAATTTGTTGACTCTTTGAAGGTCACAAACCTCCAAAAAGTCAAAAAATTAAAATGGGGGTTTAGTGGGCTGATTAGTCGGACTAAAGCAAAGTGAGCGCTTTGAAAATGAGAAAATTAAGTTCAACAATGTGAACTTCCACAATGGAAGTGAGATAGGATGTTCCGGAAGGGTAATGGTCCTCCTTTTTAGCTTGCTACACTCGTCACGCGTAAAATCAAAATTGAGAATGAAAGGAACATAGGTCCATGAAACATCAAATGTTTTCGGGATAATTTTGAATCATAAACTGTAAATACCAACATGGGATTCTTTCGGTTTATACTTTCGATAAACATGTAATTTGTATAGAACACAATATTAAACATTACAATTGAAGGAAATGTACATAACAAAAATATTACCATAACCCACACCATAAAAATAACATGCACAAACACGCACACTTTGGCATCACTTATATCTAAAAAAACCACTGCGGTAGCTTAGTTGGTAGAGTGCTCACTTCGTAAGTGGGAAGTCATTGGTTCGAACCCCCACTGGGTCTGACCCAAGACTTGAAAGTGGGTAGTGAATGTTCTTTCGTCAAGCACTCGGAATTACAAAACAAAAGTCGGGCTCTTTCGGATGGGAATTTAAATAAACGAGGCCCAACGCACAGGCAAAATTTCTACACCTTCGCCTATAGCTGGCGACGTCTCGATGTAAGGTGAAATATTCTTGACTGGGGCGTTTGACCCCATTACTGAACTGGACTTAATTAATATCCAAACTTAATTATGATATGCGTGGTTATAATTCGCTTTACAGAGCCATGACCAGTCAACGTTCAACATCAAATATATAACAACTTGGCGTAGTACATAAATAATTCAACTTTTAAATAGTTTACTTCATAAATCAAAGAGAACTTCTTCGCACAATATTAATGCAACAATCAGAAAAATAATGGAAAAAACTTAGTTGTGTCCCAAACACACCGTTTAGTGTCCATTAAAATACAAAGACAGATCTTTATCGACAAATGTTTACTAAAGTAGACTCAATAATGGTCAAATGTTTGACCCAGACAACATTAAAGCGCAAGGTTGCAGCTTGTTTTTCAAAATAAACCGGTATAATCTGGTTGTTGTCCTTGAGGAATAAATAGCAAAAATTGTAGGTTGACTTGGGTCAAATTCTGGTCCTGGATAAAAATAAAATTCATATTTATATAAGGTCTGATTAAACTGAAAAAATGCTTTTAGCAACAGTCAATGCATTCCTAACATGCACATAAGACAAGGCAATGCTTTCAAAAACATGCACATAACACAAGGCAATGCATTTAAAATGCGCATAGCACAAGACAATGCATTCAAAATATGGGCGTAACACAAAATATTGGATTAAAATATGCACAAAACACAAGGCAATGCATACAAAATATGCACATCACACAAGGGAATGCATTCAAAATATGCACATCACACAAGGGAATGCATTCAAAATATGCACATCACACAAGGGAATGCATTCAAAATATGCACATCACACAAGGCAATGCATTCAAAATATGCACATAACACAAGGAAATGCATTTAAAATATGCACATAACATAAGACAATGCATTCAAAATATGCATATAACAAAAGGCAATGCATTCAAAACATGCACATCACACAAGGGAATGCATTCAAAATATGCACATCACACAAGGGAATGCATTCAAAATATGCACATCACACAAGGGAATGCATTCAAAATATGCACATGACTCAAGGTAATGCATTCAAAATATGCACATCACACAAGGCAATGCATTCAAAATATGCACATAACACAAGGTAATGCATTCAAAACACGCATATGCCACAAGCCAATGCATTAAAATATGCACATAGCAAAGGACAATACATTCAAAATATGCACTAAGCACAAGGAATTGCATTCAAAATATGCACATAACACACGGCAATGCATTCAAAATATGCACATAACACAAGACAGTGTATTCAAAATGTTTACATAAAACAAGGCATTGCATTCAACGATGCACATAAAACAAGGCAATGCATTCAAAACATGCACATAGCACAAGGCAATGCATTCAAAATATGCACATAGCTAAAGGTAATGCATTCAAAACACGAATATGCCACAAGGCAATGCATTAAAATTATGCAAATAGCACAAAGCAATGCATTAAAATATGCACATAGCAAAAGACAATGCATTCAAAATATGCACTTAGCACAAGGCATTGCATTCAAAATATGCACATAACACACGGCAATGCATTCACAATATGCACATAACACAAGGAAATGCATTCAAAATATGCACATAACACAAGGCAATGCATTCAAAAATGCACTTAGCACAAGGCATTGCATTCAAAATATGCATAAAACACAAGACAGTGTATTTAAATTGTGTACATAAAACAAGGCATTGCATTCAAAGATGCACATAAAACAAGGCAATGTATTCAAAACATGCAAATAGCAAAAGGCAATGCATTAAAATATGCACATAACACAAGGCAATGCATTCAAAATATGCACATACCACAAGACAATGCATTCAAAATATGCACATAGCACACGGGAATGCATTCAAAACATGCACATATCACACAACAATGTGCACATAGCACAAGGGAATGCATTCAAAGCATGCACATAGCACAAAGCAAAGCATTTAAAACATGCACATTACACAAGGCAAGGCTATGCATTCAAAATATGCAAATAACACAAGACAATGCAATGTATTCAAAACATGCACACAAGGTAATGCATTCAAAGATGCACATTGCGCAAGACAATGCATTAAAATATCCACACGGCACAAGACAATGCTTTCAAAACATGCACATAACACAAGGCAATGCATTCAGAGCATGCATGCAGATTGCAACAGACATTACATAGCAACAAGTAATACATTCAAAACATGCACATAGGAAAAAGTAATGCATTTAAAACATGTACATAGCAACGAGTAATGCATTCAAAACATGCACATAGGAAAGAGTACTAGTAATGCATTCAAGACAACCAGATAAAACAAGAAAAAGGTAATATATTAGGTTCAATATCGAAAGACATGACTTAAACACCGGTGATATTTGTTGTGTCGTTTACAATTTTTGGAAGTTTGTCATTTGATACATTAAAAATTGTACACAATACACATTGCATTATTCATAATGTATATATAATGGTATACTGACAATTCACTAGGAACAAACAAATGGAAGAAAACTGTTAAAAAGAAAGGAAAGTTTTGATTAAGATTTTTGATCGACTAAAACCATAATCTAGAGACAAATAAGTTGAAGAACTGATAAAAAGAATGTTCTGAAAAAGATTTTGATCGACAAGAACCAAATACTAATCATGCCAACCGAAT
The DNA here is from genome assembly GCA_021292105.1 of Anadara kagoshimensis. Lineage (NCBI taxonomy): Eukaryota > Metazoa > Mollusca > Bivalvia > Arcoida > Arcidae > Anadara > Anadara kagoshimensis. Next base: position 52,144,772 of record CM037865.1, read on the forward strand.
AGCTAACCATCTCTAGTTTTATTGGAGATCTTCGTCTAGCCAATCACTATGAAATCTCCAATACTATAGATGCCCCTGGAGTTTGCAAGTTAAAAGCAAGCGACTAGATGTATCTGGATTTTGCAAGCGAAAAATCATATGGTTATAAAATGCATTGAAGCTGTTATTAGATCGACGATTACTAAACTGCAGGCAAGACAGGACCGCTTCAAAAACAGCATTACGCTTACTTTACAGGAATGATAAATGTTTTAAAATTACATTAATTGTATGATTCATACTTTCCGTTATAACAATTGTAACAAGGCCGAACATTGACCCTGTCCGTAGGACCACATGTACTTTAAACAGTATGGGCCAAGGTTTTTCTGAAGTGTTTTTCTTCGTCTGGACCTTTATGTTGTAGATTGCTATTTTATTTATCTTACATACATCATACAGGCCTGGCGAAAGTTTAACACAGCGCTAACGAACAATGCCAAAGCTCGGCGGCCGTGTGACCAAAATATGGTAAGCTAGTGTCCAAAAAGCTGTCGAGAGATAGATTACAGTTGCCGAGATATTTAGCTAACAACGGCCCGAGTTTAGTAATGGTTGGTTGGATGGTTGGTTGAATGTTGCTTAACGTCGCATCAGCAATTACTCAGCTATTCGCGACGAGAACTATTTAATTAATCTCTATGGATTAATCTATGAACAATTTTTGTGTATGCATTTGAAGTGCGAGTGTGTTGTATGGTCTGCCTTGTACTAGCGCGCACTTAGGGCGACTTTACCGTGCTAGCTCACAGAGTCAGTACGCCGCAGACAAGCGTACCATTCCCCCAGGCCATTATACTGATACCGGGTGAATCAGTAAAGGCCAACGGTAAGGAAAATTCACTTTCCCACATGGTGTTAAACGTCCAAGTCAAGAATATTTCAATTATATCGAGACGTCGCCCACTATAGGCGAGGGTGCAGAATTTTGTCTGCGTGTTGCGCTGATGGCATTATACAGCAGGGTTCTTTATCGTGCCAAACTTACCGTGACACGGAACCTCGTTTATTTTAAGTTTCCATCCGAAAGAACAGTGACTTCCGTTTCGTAATGCCGAGTGCTTGGCGAAAGAACAGTCACTACCTACTTTAGAGTTTTGGGTCAGAATCGACCGTGGTTCGAACCCACGACCTCCCACTTACTGAGAGCACTCTACCAACTAATCCACCACAATGGTTAACAACGGTCCGAGATAAGCTGTCTATTTGACACTATTTCACTTCACCAGCTTAGGTCTGTACTCTATGTTGTATACTTACAATTTAATCAGACTGAGCATTTATCTTGCAAAGGCAGAAAACATGACATAATACTAAAAGTGCACATTTAACTTAAAACTCATTATAATTAAGAAACAAGCACCAAATTTGAGAACTATTCCTTGACTAATATTTACCATAACTTGAATTTGGCAATCCTAATATTTTTGTTACTTTTTTACAAAAAGCTGTCATTTTGAAGATCGCTTTAGCTGCAAACAGCTGGTTTAGTTTTTTTTTTTAAAAAAAAAAAAAAAAAAAAAAAAAAAAAAAACGTTTATTCAAAGTTAAAAAGGGATTGACAAAATTGACCAAAAACAAGGTCTACGCGCTTTAACTACAAGAAACATAGACGAGGTATTAGGGTTAGACTTTAAGAGTAAATAAAGATAAGGGTGAGTTGACATTTAATATGATGTCATCGACGTTATTAACATATCTCCCGCAGCTTATATGTATAACAAAATTTAATATATAATGGGAGTGATAAATTACAATGCAAAAGTTCAAACAGAGGTATAAATAAACCACCTCAGAAAACATGTCCTTGGCCTAAAGTGTTAAAAGTAATGTAGCATGCAGCCGGGCAATGGTCAGTTGCCTTTTATTGACTACTAAAGCAAAATTAAAAGTTGCTGATAAGGTGTACTAGACAGTAAAGACATAGCACTCTAGACCAGGGAAAGGAATTTTTTTTTGGTTAAAAAATTGCAAAATCTGCATTGACCACAAAACTAAAGGACAAATAATCTCATATACTTGAATTTGCTCTCTTGATCTGAGTCATGATGAATTTATATGTTATTCATTCATTAACATTTTTGTATGTAAGAGTTACGAGAAATGCCAAAACCAAGAGTAATTTTAATTTTTTTTCACCAAATACTTGTATATAAAACTAAAAATACATTGTTGAGAAACTAATACCCAACATTAAATATTGTTTATCTTCATATCAAAATTACACATTAAATTTAACACGCATTTACTAAGTTAATTTTAAATAAATAACTAACCGACACCACAATAAAGTTATTTCAGAAACTGTTATTACAGAACTCTATTTCTATTCCCTATGCTGTTCTTGTTATTTAGCAGATTAGTATAAGATGTCGGAATGATATCCGATGCCAAACGGGAAGGTGGTTTATTATATATCCTCTTCTTCTGGGCTACGGCTGCCTAGTGGTTAGAGTATAATTTTTAATCACGAAGCATCTATGGTTCACGGTTCAACTTGGTCATTTGGTGCTTGTTTCATTCAATAGCCATCCTATAGTTGCCTAGTGGTTAAGGCATCCGGTTCAGGTGTTAAAGTAAGGCAACAGCACATATGATTTGTCTTTGTACATATCACTTGACAATTTACATCTCAAAATAATGTGTGCAAATCAGTTCAGGGGTTGTGTTGTGCAACACATAGGTGACAGCTGGGAAATTGTCGATGAAGCGTAAAACAACCAACCATCCTCTTTCCATGATTTTAATCGTATAAAATCAAGTAGCATCAATAATCCATCATTTGCCTGATATTGGTTGCCATGGTACCATTATATTCATGCAATGTTAATCTAAAGATGAGTAGTTCAAAGCAGATCAGGAGTTGTACACTACATAAACATTAAGACATTTTTTAAAAGTTGTATGGTTGTGAAATTGTTGGTGTGACTTAAAACAATGCGACCAACCATCCTCTTGATGTTTTAAAACTCTGAACATTAACGCTAGACGTCATGATTTTTATTTAAAAACAAATCAACAAAAAAAGCATCGCTATTTGTATTGAATTGAATCTTCCAATAATTCTAATTACATTCATACTTCATTATTTTTTGGTGGAGGATCTGCTATTATTTTTTTTTATACTTATGGTTTTGCAATTACATGATGTTTATGAAACATTGCAATCCTTTGTGTGACCAAACGCATGCTAGTAACATATTTTGAGTCAGCTTACATCATTGTACACAAATCAACCTTAATCTGGTTTTTTTTTAATTTACAAACAATCATATATCTTCTCTCTCTCTCTCTCTCTCTCTCTCCGTAATCTTATCATGCAGACCCCGCCAGTGGTTTATCTAATCGCGTATTGTATAGTTTTTACATGATGAGTGTATTTGTGCGTCATGATTTGTCCTAGGAATGATAAAGTATTATAAAAGTACAACATTGGGGTTCATTAGCTTACCATGTGATGTTCCTTAATGTACACATATTATCGAGACCATTATTTCCAATGATGGAAATGGAATAGCTTAAATTGATGTTTTCACGTAAACAACAACAATGGCTTTTCCGGGAAAGTGCAACGTAATTGCAATGTAAACGTTTTCAAAAACGTTCGACACACGTTTCTGTCATAATCAAAAACAAACATACTATTCCATGTCCGAATCACAATCCAGAAGCAAAGTAAAAACTTTGGAACTGACAAGTCAGGTTAGGCACGTGAACTTCCACTAGGGAAGTGAGGCCGGATGGGATTTAACGAGTTGTACAGGGTAATTTTCTTTTCACTTTTTTCGTTTTTTGCGTCACGTCTAGATGTAAAGACCATCTAGTAATTACACGTGCGATTGCCCTATTGTCTTTAACCTTCACTGTGACACGGGAATCTAGTCTCATCCTAATGACCATCTTACTGTAACGAGCCATGAACAACTTGTGTGGACAGGAAGTGAAAATCCTCTTAAAATTTTCCGTCTACTGACATTGGAAGTTAAGGTCGTCCAAAGCTCGAAATGTCGGAAGTTGAGGTCGTTCAAAGCTCGAATCATTTACAGGAATAAATTATCTGTGGTTTCTTTCCTTGTAATCAAAAATCTTGTAATTAGTTGCATCTTTTCAAAAAAGAAAAGTTCTTTTTAACAATTGTAAAAAAGTATAAGTCTTGGTCATATTAAGCTGATCATCAGTTTATAAAATGGTAAAAGTACACTTTTATTTTGATGCCAAGGCCAATTGATAATATATAGATTTTGGCGAGACTAACATGTCCTTGCCCTTGGTAAAGATAAAGCTTTTTTTTAAAATTATGACCAACTTATCTCGTATTGGTGAGAACAACCCAAATTAAATACACATTTAATATATTGGTGATATTTAAAAATCTGTCATGTTGTCAATCCTTGAATATTTCTTTTATATGTTATAAATATTCAACTTTCTTTCATAATATTGTGAAATCGTTTATTTTTGTGGTGTTAAATTTTCCAAATTTGTAAGAAATAAAAATATTTCATGGGGTGACGAATTCATAATTTTCGGTTTAGGCTTTAGGTAGATTTAATGACATGCAGATTCGTGGGTTAGAGTATCCTCGAAAAAAACGGAAATTGTGACATAACGGAAATTAATGATTTCATAGTACCATATACTATAGTGTCATATACCATTTTGTTAAATTTAATCATAAAATACATTCAAAAAATGGTATATGACAGAAAAGTTTCATTTCACACAATGCCATGGATCAGCCAAGACTGAAAGAAGTTACATAAGTCACTTATTTACTAGTATATTCAATCTGAATTAAGAGACAGATGTCACATTATTTTGTCATTTAAATGTCAAGTAAAATAAGGATTTTTGTTTAAAAAATGTATGTACATGTATGTTTTGGGTTTACCAATTCGGTTTTTACAGCTTATTACAGAAGCACAAAGGGACGTCTACTATGGATGATTGCAATCAAACCACACGTACATTACACAAGCGACACCCATTGAACACGTATGAGACATGTAAAACTAGTTTCTTTCACAAGTGATAAGTTTAAATCGAACTCAGCCTACGAGTATTACAAATACAGGTACATAACATGCATATGATCATGAATACACATACTCGACCCATAACAATCATCCTAAATACACGAGGTACATAACACGCACATGTTCACCAACACATACTCGACTGATAGTTAAATGAATTAAGTGTTGTAATGAAATGATTGGAAAAGAATAACCAACGTTATTAACAAACCAAAGCTTCAAATTTCACTATAATATTGATAATTTTCACCCTTATCAAAAATTATACAAAAATGTACCGCATATGGAAGGTTAGGTACAACGGAAAAAAGTTTCATTTATGAAAAGCAATTCAAACCCCATTGTGGTTTAAAACATGTTTTTGGTATATTTTCTGTATAACATGCCTTTGATCACACGCCAGTTCTCGTGAAATAAACTTACACGAAATCATGTAATGTCATTATCTGTTGATTCAATGTCTGGAATGTTTGACCAGTCCCTGGTCGCTCACATGCATGTCCATGCGATTTTAAGGCCTTGAATGAACGAGACTGTCCTCGGCCTCCGGAATTTAAATATTGACTCATGTATGACAAAGCAAACCAGTATTTCAAGATATATATATATTCTTTTATGACTCAGTTGTCATGTATGATGTTGTAATTTTATTGCTACAGTCCAAAATTAGCACACGGCAAAAATTGATTTTTTTCCAGAAAAATCTAAAACAAAGTATATCAAATAACACATTTTAAAATGAATATGCAAAATAAAGAATAGATTTTCAGAATATTGAGTGTTACGACTCGCAATACATTTGTCGATTTTTTTCCGTATGCTAAACAGTGATAAGGATGGTCAATAGCTGAGAGACCTATAGTTTTCATATTTTTTGATAATAAATCTCCATGCATTTTCACAATTCATATAATTTGAAATTAAAATAATAAATTTAAAAATCCTAAAAATGGCATCTACTGATCATCGCCTTGAACCATATATTAGAAAGGAAAATAAGGCTTTATGATCTTTCTAGAGTTTCTAGAGTCAAAATATACATACAGCCTTACTCAGCTTACTGACCATCACCTTTGACCATATGTCACCTCATCTAAAGAATGATGATTAATGATTTTTTTATCAATATTGACCTTATGGTTCATGTGTTTAAATTTAAACACTTCTTATTTACTCGCCAGTTCACGTAAGGCCAGGGTTGTGTAAGGTCATAAAGGCAATTTAAGGACAGGTCCTAAACTTGTATAACACACTCATATAATATGATTTCATCAGCTCTTTCTTATTCTGGTTTGTTTCTTAATACCGACGAGAAAAATTGCGTTTATTATTTTTGTTCTTTTTTTATTTTATTTATTTTGTTGTTGTTGTTGTTGTTGTTTGTTGTTTTGTCCTCTTTAATGAAATGTTTATTGTATATACATGTAGTGTGTTCATGTTTGTTCTGATTTTTTGTTTTTGATATTGTTTATTCACAAGACCTTTGAAGTCATTCCATAAGCCCTTAGAATGTTGAATGGTAGATCTGGACCAATTTTACGAACGTTTAGCGCCAAATGATCTAGTCTGTCGCTTCTTTGTTGGTCCATTGATTGGTTACCGAATATGTTTTGTGCTTGCGGTTTTAAACTGTACCAGTGATTAAAAAAAAGGAAAGGAAAAATCCCAATATAACAACTAGACAATTACTGTGCTTCAATTAAATTTATTCGGTAAAATTCTGCTCGAATCAAATATTTATCAAATGAGTATAGTTTATTTATGGAAATTTGCTTAACAAGCTCATATTAGTTTGACAATTTTGTACGGAACTCAAAATATAAAAAAACTAAAACATACAAGTTTAAGATTGAAGCAATGTTAAAAAGATCTACCGTTAAACCCGAAAAATTACAAAATTATTACAAATTCAATATTGTCAGATGTTATTTACTGATGGTTAAAACTTTCAAAACAATAACTAATTTCTGTGTTAAATGAAACCTAAAATACAGATGTTCATTGCGTCCTTTTCAGTTTTGTTTTCTGATTTTTTTTAATTTAATCATAATATTACTTCCTCGTCTAATGTACACATGTACTGATAGTTTGTCTGAACTAAAGTCCATGTTTTAGACAGAGATAAGATGCACTTTAACAGTCCCTCACACACGCATTTGTCACTGATGATATAGGTAATCACTACATTTAAATCACGCCAGGCGTTATGTAAACTAAAACACCTGTCAAAATGTTTACTTAAATAGATAATATTTTTATTTATTTATTTACATAAAATATATCATAATACAGAGTTTATGCTGGTTTGTATGTTATACTCTAACCTGGTCTTTTTATTATTGTAAATCAAATAAGAACATACATGTCCACTTTACATTTAAAACTTTGAAAACTGGCACATGAATTTCCAACACGGAAGTGAAACCGGGTGTCCCGGAAGGGTAGGCTCTTCATGTCTATCTATCTACATTCAACACGTGTGAAATCAAAATTGAAAATGAAAGGAACAAGAGGCGCCAAACACATCCAACACAATCTCTGGGTATGAATGGCAAATGCCCGACAAAGACAAGAGCCAAAGTTCCCAAAGTAATGATGGATGCCGAGCGTATACTTTAGTGTCGGCAAAAGCGCAATGTCAATTTATATCTCATTCAGACACATTAGGGCCTTTTGGGTCTTAGATTTGTTTGAGCATTTGTTATTCATATTCCGAGATTGCCCCAGATGTGTTTGGCGCCCCGTGGTTCCCAATTTTGACTAAACTGTCGTTTATACATTTAAAACATTTCCATGAAGAACCTGGTCAAAATATGAAATGGCATTAAGCAGATAACCCTAATGGTTGAAGAAACATATGCAATCTTCAATCTTAATAGTCTTTTTTCTTGCACACTGGTGGTTGGAATGGTATGTCCGGATAACTACTAGTATTATTCTGTGTACTAGTGGGCCTTTAAGGCAGGCTGGACTGTACTTATTTTTTATTGTTGTGTTTATTGCCAGGCATTTATTACACACTTTTGTCCTAAAATGTAATAAACTGTGATAATGGAGCGATTATAATGTCAATTATCCACAACATAGATTTATCATGCATCAAACATCTTTAAAGTCATACTAGTACATCATGTTTAACGCAAACCATGCTTTTATAGCGTGCTTCATTACATAAGCAGTCTATTAGTCTTGATGGCCAGATATATATTTAACATTATCAATTTTTATTTCAATCTAAAACATTCAAGTATATTAGAAATAACTCCTTGACATACAACAATCTGTAGGTGAAACAAAACACACGATAAAACAGACAGAATTTGAGTCACCATGGAAACAATAAAAACGTTTCAGCATTTCAACGTCATAGGTTCTTGCGCCACACCTTTTTAGCCAATGGCAAAGCTCGTCCAGTCGAGAATCTATGTTTGTCTTTTCTTCTCTCGTTTGATTGTAACGTTCGTTTGTTTTTTTTTTGTTTTTCGTTTTCTTGATGTCATTAGCTATTGTCAGGTACACGTTTTTCAGTTCGATTTGTTTCACAATTTTGGTCTAAGCACTACTGGTGAGAAATTGTATTCTAGTGTTGTAGAATTTAAACTATGTAATTACATATTAAACCAGTTTTATATTTACAGCACTAGACGGCCGTTTCGGAATACAATTCCTCATCAGTAGTGCTTGGACCAAAATTATGAAACCAAAATTATTTTGAAGATGTTGAAAAGCTACCCAAAGGACCAAAATATATTTTACCAAATTAAGCTAAGGAAATACTTTGCATGAGGGAGTATACCTTAATTTTTGAGAAATTTCAAATCTTAACTTGCAGGAAATTTAGACAATTATAGTATATTTCTGACAATAATACGAAATTATTGTCTACTGAGTTTGTGATATCGTCGGGGCACCAGTCACCAGCAGCGATATCGGGTCAGGGGTTTAAATTAAATATTATACCAGTTTTACATTTACAGTACTAGACGGCCGTTTCGGAATATAATTCCTCATCAGTAGTGCTTGGACCAAAATTATGAAACCAAAATTATTTTGAAGATGTTGAAAAGCTACCCAAAGGACCAAATATATTTTACCAAATTAAGCTAAGGAAATACTTTGCATGAGGGAGTATACCTTAATTTTTGAGAAATTTCAAATCTTAACTTGCAGGAAATTTAGACAATTATAGTATATTTCTGACAATAATACGAAATTATTGTCTACTGAGTTTGTGATATCGTCGGGGCACCAGCCACCAGCAGCGATATCGGGTCAGGGGTTTAAATTAAATATTATACCAGTTTTACATTTACAGTACTAGACGGCCGTTTCGGAATATAATTCCTAATCAGTAGTGCTTGGACCAAAATTATGAAACCAAAATTATTTTGAAGATATTGAAAAGATACACAAAGGAACAAAATATATTTTACCAAACTAAGCTAAGGAAATACTTTGCATGAGGGAGTATACCTTAGTTTTTGAAAAATTTCAAATTTTAATTTGTAGGAAATTTAGACAATTATTGTATATTTCTGACAATAATACGAAATTATTGCCTACTGAGTTTGTGATATCCTCGGGGCACCAGCCACCAGCAGATATGTTTTCAGACATCCTATATATTGTTATATTGTCAGATAAACATTGTTCATCAAGTTATCTGTTTCTTAAATTTTTAAATTCCTTTAAAAACTATACTATGCCTAATCGTTCAAAGTATTGCTTTAGTTGGATTTTGTAAAATATGTTTTGGTTATATTATTTTTTCTCAATTCAACATCACAAAAATTTTGGATTTCAACAATTATGGACCCCTCCCCCTAACATTATATTCCCAACTATCGTATAGTGCTGCAAAATTATAACAAGTTTAGTAATAATGCATCGATTCATTAAATCGTTGTCTTGGTTGTATTGACTGTTACCAAGCAACGTTTGTATGCTAAAACTTTTATATCCCATTTAACATGAAGCCAATTGCAAGCTCAATTTGTTTAAATATTTAGAATTTTTGTATATAATTTTCATGAAAAATACATGTTCATAATAAAGATCTGCTAAAACTAAATTATTATTTAACATTGTATAAGAGTTTATTTTAAATAATAATAATAATAATATACTCACATTATATAATTTGATATTTATTCCTTTAGCAATTGTTAAAACATAATAAAATTATATAAAAATAATCCTTTCATTGAATCCCATCCATTGTTTTTTAATACACAATCACTTCTATTAATTTCCAAACAAATTTGCAATATTGATTTAGATTGATTTACTTTTTAAAAGTAAATAATATTTTTTCGTAGGAAACAACATATCCAGAAGCGCTTCAATACGAACATAAGTCATGAAATATTTAAACCATTTGTTCAGACGTTCTTACTAAATTCCAAATTTGTTTTAGTCTGAAAAATAATATTTTTTCTTTAGAACATTCAAAGGTATATCCATATTAAATAAAGCGAAGTAATGTTGGCATGTTTAGAAGACGTTACTGGAGATATAACATTCATTTTCATCTGATTAATAGGACAAAGTCCAACTTAAAAACTGCGTCGTTAACTCATGAATTCTTACGATGTATAGTAGTCCAGTCAAGCTACAGTAATTGCAACAGAAAATATACTTTACTAAAATACTCTAAAATACATACAATATTTATGGTAAAAACAATTCTGCAAAACTGTGATAAGGGAAAGCAGTTTTTCAGGTGTTTTAATTTCTTATGGGGGTTTCTATAGACAAGGGACGTAACTCTTGTAAAACAGGTGAGATTTTAGTTTTGCTAGTTGAACAAAATGTAAATCAAAGACACTGGAAGCAATCAATCATAAATGTTTCATACATACATTTAACATTTCTGAGCTCATTTTAAGTTAAATTATCAGTTCATTTTAATTCAGTTGCATTTATTTTTCGTCTCACAAAAGTTTAATATTTCTAATAATGAAGACTTAATGAAAAAATACCGTAGAATGCTGTAGAAGTATAGAAAAATTATTATTTAACATGAGATACATTTATTTTATATTTTTTTAAAATGTTTGTACATATTAAAATATATGAAGTTAATTTTTTTTTCATTTTTTCACCATTCCCTTATTACCGTTTTGCATAAATTCTTCTTACAAAAAAATTTATTTTACATTCTATAACATATAACATTGAAAATTGTCATAAATGATTCATTTTAAGTCTGTAAAAATCTTCATCCGATTTCTAGTTGTCTTTAAAAATCGGTTTAAAATTTTAGGCTCACAGAACAGAGTTATCACCCGTATCTATAGCAAATGCCATTGACAACCTTAAATGGCAAAAACCCAAATTCCGCAGAATTGAATTGGTAGATTTTTTATGGTGAACAATAACACCTTTCCCTATTTCCTTATTCCTGTTGCAATTACTTTGGGGTTTGACCTATTTTTTCATAGATTAACTGGATTATATCATATAATGTTTTATTTTTAATTCGCATAGTAAGAAAGTTATAATATTTTATTTTTCAAAACTTCATTAATTTAATATATATAATAAGACAAAGACTTTGTTTTGAGGAAGAATATGATGATTAAATCGCATTTAAAAATAACAAATTAGAAATTAAGCAACCTTCTACTAACATCAACAACAATTATTTCATTAGCAGAAAACTAAACTTCAGATTTCTTATTATTATGCAAATTTTAATTATGTCTTGTTTGGTTAATATTATTTTGATTATCTCTAGTAGTATGGTGTCTCTGTCCTAGATTGTATGCATAGGCTAGTATGTTTGCTTTGTTTATTAAAAGTCTAAAATATGTCCTGGCCATTACCGTAAAATATGACCGTATAATTAATACGTAAAGTGCTTTTAATTTTTTGAATGATTAAGTGTGTGTGTGTGTGTGTGTGTGTGTCTGTGTGTGTGTGTGTGTGTGTGTGTGTGTGTGTGCCATTGTTGAATTGTGAGAGCCGTGTTTATAATATTACATAATTATACTCTAATTTTAATCAACAGAATAGTCTCCAAATTTAGGATTGTTAAAAGACAGAACGTAATCTATATGATCTGTATGTTGAGTTAAATGATTTGGCGACAGTCTTCTCTCAAAAATTTAACAAGGTTCTGCATAAATTCTGCTTCATAAGAATAAAGAAATAAATCAGCAAGCAACGGTGCACAGTTTGTACCCATTGGTATACCGATTGTTTGCTGAAAAACTATATTACCACATACAACAAATATGTTATCTATCAAAAATACACAAATTTGGTATTAGAAAATATGTGCATTTTATTTATGGCATACAGTTTTAGACGACTAATAACATATCAAAAGCATTTACAAACACAATAAATCAGACGAAATGAAACCAAGACACATATTTCACTTGTATGATCCATGACTACGATAAAAAATAAAATTAGAAAGTTTCAGCATTCCATCGACAGAAGTTCTTGCGTCATATAATATTTTGCGCTTGTATCCAGTGAGATCTTGTCATCTAGTAAAATTAAAACTGGTATAATATGTAATTGCTTCTTGTTATTATAGCCAGTTTGTGAGGTCTCGCTATCTGTTAATCTATATCCTTCAGTCAGTTATTCTATATTTTGTTATATTGTCATTCACTGTTCATCAAATTATCTGGTTCTTAAATTATAAATTCATTTTAAAACTATACTATGCCTAACCGTTCAAAGTATTGCTTTAGTTGGATTTATTAAAATATGTTTTGGTAATAACTATTTTTTTGGTCCTAACATTACTAATGAGGAATTATTTCTAATTATCCCTATAGTGCTGCAAAATTAAAACAGGTTTAGTAATAATGCACCAATTCATTAAATCGTTGTCTTGGTTGTATTGGCTGTTGCCAAGCAACGTCTGTATGCAAAAACTTTTATATCCCATTTAACATGAAACCAATTGCAAGCTCAATTTGTTTAAATATTTAGAATGCTTGTTTATAATTTTCATATTCTCATGAAAAATATATGTACATAAAAAATCTGCTAAAACTAAATTATTGTTTAACATTGTATGAGAGTTTATTTTAAATAATAATAATAATAATATACTCACATTATATAATTTTATTCCTTTAGCAATTGTTAAAACATATATAAAAATAATCCTTTCATTGAATCCCATTCATTGATTTTTAATACACAATCACTTCTATTAATTTCCAAAACAAATTTGCAATATTGTTTTTGTAAATTCATTCATGTTTTTTTTTTTTTTTTTTTTTTGAAAGTTACAAATATTTTTCGTAGGATATATTAACAATGTTTCAACGCACATAACAGCCATAAAACATTTAAATCCCTTGATCAGAATACTTTCTTACAAAATCGCAACGTTGTTTTTGTCTGAAGAAACATTCAAAGGTAAATCCATATTGAATAAACTAAAACAATGTTAGAATCTTTCAATACCACACATAACAGCCATGAAATATATAAATCCTTTGTTTAAAAGACGTTACTGGAGATACGACATTCATTTTCATCTGACTAACAGGACAAAGTCCAACTTAAAAACTGCGTCGTTAACTCACGACTTTTTAGTACTCATACCATACTATATATTTTAATTGGCTGTGTAATGAATTTTTCAATGTAATATAAATGTTCAATACTTTTTAAAATTAAATATGAAACTAAAATATTTAAGCCAAAGATTTTTTTTCACAACATGCCGTTTTGGGAACGCATGTGATAATTAAATAGCTAATTGAGCTACCTTCTACCATCATCAACAATTATTATTACATAAGCCGGAAACTAATCTTCAGATTTTTCAATATGCAATTTTTCATTCTGTCTAGGTTGATTTATAATATTTTGTTTATTATGTTTGGTATTGTTGATAGTTCTGGTGCCTCTCTATTTGGTGTGTTTGGCATCCCATGGTTCCATGTTTCTTTCGTTCTCAGTTTTGGTTGCGCACGTGGTGGTGTAGCTAGTTAAACATATGATGCTTACCCTTCTGATGCACCCAACCTCACTTATCTGGTGCAAGTTCACGTGTTTCACTTTTGTCAGTATCAGAGGCTTCGCTTAATTTTTGGATTGGGATTTAAACATGGACTAGTATCTTTGTTTTTAATTAAATATTTTCTTACCATAATCGTATAATTCAATTCTCCTTTATTTTAAGCATTTTGATTGGTCATATTTTTCTGTTACGTTTGCATGAATGGATTAGGTCTCAGTGACGTCTGGATTACCCACAGATGCTTTTTTTAACTTGCTGTGGCAATTATAAGATTTGAAGTTAATTTTTATTTTTGTTATGAGAGTATGAAAAAATGGGCATTGTACACGTGACAAAATTCGCTACGCGAATGATTCAGTGTGCAAAATGGTCAATTCTTTAATACTTCCATAACAAAAATAAAACTTAAATTTATTCCTATAATGATATGAGAGTATGATTATTATTCAACACGGTTTTAAATTCTTGAGTGATTTGTTTTGTGTATATTTGTCATTGTTAAATTGCGAAAGCCGTTTGTTTTGTGTCAAATATTACATAATTATGCTCTAATATATAACACACAGAACATTTAACTGTCGTACACATTTAAATCGAGAGAGTTATCCATGCCTTAGCTTTATCATGCATCACGCTTTATCAACCATAGACACACAGTGTATTTAACGAAAGTCATGCTTTTGTAGCATGCACTGTTATATAACCATAATAAAATCATTATTGATGACCATAAATATTTATTAATATCAATTTTTATATTTTTATTTCAATCTAATATACACAAATATGGTATTGGAAAGTATGTGCATTTTTATGACATACACATTAGGTGTAATAAAATGGACGAAATTAAAACAAGACACGTATTGCAATTGTATGATCCTTGCCAACAATTCAAATTAAAATCGTATCGGCATTCCATCTACAGTTCTTGCATCATATAATATTTTGCCTTTGTATCCAGTGACATATTCTTGACATGTAGTAGTCATAATATGTGTTTTCTTATTTTTATTATTTATTCTAGGTAGTGTGAAAATTGATACAAATACATTAATATTTAACTTGTAAATGAAAAATAGATATTTATCAAGTTGGGAACTTTCATTGCAATTAGCGATTCAAACATTACTTTAGTTTGACACAAATTATCTGTTTAGTTTAGGTGTCACAACTTTGATCACACAATTTGCAGCTGATTAACATTAACAATGAATTTAACCAAAAACACACAAAACATCAAATGAAATGAATACGCAAATTAGACAAGGAAAGGAAAGGCGGATTTATGGTACCCACATGTGTCCATTTTAGAAGATCACTGGATTTAATAATAAATTAATAGTAAGAGACCAAGTGGCGTGGTGATAGTACTATAAGAGACTAAGGTGCTACCTTTACAACCAGTGGTTCATAAATAGCTGAAAATGGAATTCATACTCATTAATACAAATGTTCAAATACTGTAATAATTTATTTAACTTCACTGCAATGTGTTCTTTTAAATTTTTTTTAAATCAAAACATTAAAAAGGGCGTGCCATTCTATACTCGAATTTATAAAAAACACATGTGATATATTGTTTAAATTATTATGTAATCAATATATTAAAACACACAAATCATGTAATATTTATATTTATAAAAAAATACATGAATCACTTACATATGCCTTTAAACATAAACCAAATAAGCAAATTAAAAGTAAAACTGTATTCAATTATATAAGCAAAAACAAAGGACACGAAATCACTAGCAAAGAAATGTCAATATACATGTTCTACATTGGATGGGCACTATTTTCTAAAAATCACAAAATCGTATGCAGGTTATGCATCAAGTAATTATGCAGGATCCAAAATATATATAGTATTTTACAAACATTAGTCCCTAAAAAACACATGTCATCGATACATACATATTATATACACAGTGTGTATGTACAACCCTCAGTATCAGGTCGAGTCCTTTTTTCGTAGTCGTATCACTACGAGTCGCGCTTGCGCGACGAGTAGTGATACAGCTACGAAAAAAGGACGAGACCTGATACAAAGGGTTGTACATACACACTGTGTATATGATATTTTTATCTAACATTTCCTATTAGATAATTAAAATAATAAAAACCCAACACTTTATGTGAAAAAAATACATTTTACCACAGAAAACCACTGAACTATGTTATGACATGTTTTGTAGTAATGACGTCATTGCTTACATTTGACAAATCGGAGATTCCACAATGACGTCACAATGAGAAGTGCACGTGTACCTTACCGCCAATGTTGTATCACCAGTGTGGTGATACAAGATTCTGTAACACGCGTGTTCGATAAAACTTGTATTTCATCAAATACAGACAGAAAAACTAGTCTAATGTTAGATAAAAATATTGACCACATAATTTTATTTATTTTTTTCACTTATACATTTAACTAATAAAGATATATATATACTGCTAATACGCACAGAAGAACTACGTTCTAGGAAGCTATAGTCCAAGAGATCATGACTAAAATCCGGGTGAACGAGGCCAAAAGATTTGAAGGTTGATTCTTGTAGGAAAATGTCATTAGTTACTGAAAACCAATTTCTTACGCGTCAAATCGTTTTCGATTTTTTATCAGAAACAGTTTTTGAAGAAAACCCTCTACAAATATTAAATTTTGGTAAAAAATAAAAAATCCAGATTTTGAAGCATTTTGTGGCAAGCACATCACAAAAACGTTCATTCTATCTTTTATTGTGGTCACATGATAGATTAAAATGCAAAACATCCTGACAATTTCCGATTTTGTTTCAAAATTTTAAAATAAGCGATAAAATCGATGCTGTAAACTGCGTTTTTATCATATCTACCGTCTTTCGATTCTTAAAAATTTGTTGTTTACTAGTATGCGTAAAATATGACAAACTATATATTTTTATAAAGCCTTGGTAGTTCTGTAGATAAAAGTGTTACATAACTTCGGAAATATGGAACCTTAATACTGTAGCAAACTATGCTGTTTCCCCTACCCCAAAAATACGAAAATGTCAAAAATTCATTATTTTGGCCCATGCTTGCCAAAAATTGTTTAAAACAAAACATAATTGTTTGTTACTTCTCCCCTCCCGTCTATACCTAACATATTTATAAAACAATAATATGTAGAGTGTTTGATGATTTTATATGAAAATTTGCACTTTTCATATAACAATAGTGTGGAAAATGAGTTTTCATTAAATCTCTTGTACTCTACTTCTTGTAATTTTGTTATATAAGCATTGAACCTCGAGATTTATATGTTTCTGTGTTGCCATGGCACATTTGAGTCTGACAACATAAAAAACTATCGAAAATACCACAGTTTATAGATGAAACGGATAAATTTATTTCCCCTATCCCAAAATTGAAAAACATGTGAAATCCATTTATATGCAATATATGCCGATTTGTGTTTCTTATGAAGATTTCGAGCACAAGTACCCACACCAATGATAAAACAAGCCTCGGGGATTTTAAATATTTGTGAAATGCTTTAGCTTAAGGACAGATAGGTCTAACTAATATAATAAAATTACTTATTTTATTCATTTATATGCAAAATGCTATAAGAAAAAAGGAACTTCGCCTATTGTATTTTTGTAATTTAGGTATTGAATTGCGACTGTTATCTATTTGTTTAAACAAATCCGAATTTTACTTGAAATTCTTATGCTACTTTTATAAGAATCAATACAGTTTCGAAATAGATAAATCGAAAATAGATAGTAGCACATAACACCATTTTAATGAAAAAAATACCTGCATTTTATAGAAATTATTAAAAAGATTATAAAACTGAAATATTGTTTACCAATGTATATGTGTTTTTATTTTAAATAACAGATGACTATATATACTCACATTTGCAAATTTGACATATATTTCCATAACAACATGCAAAAGATGTATGTTTTGAAAAAAAATGCGTTCATTGACTCTCGCTCTTCATTGAATGTGTCAGTCCTATTTATTTCCATACAAACTTACAATATTTTTTTAATTGATTTACTTTTTGAAGGTAAATAATATTTTTTCGTAGGTAATAAATAAAAAATCTAAATTTTAATCCTTTGTTCGGAAGTTCTTACAAAATAGCAACATCGTATTCGTCTATAAGTATTGTTACTTATAAAACATTCAAAATAAATCCATACTGAATAAAATAATGTGAGAAACCTTGGATACCACACAAACCAGCCACGAAACATTTAGATACTTTGTTCATATTTGCCATATGACATTCATTTTCATCTGATTAACAGGACAAAGTCCAACTTAAAAATTGCGTCTCGCGATTTCTTGATACTTATCTAAACAAACATGTAAAATAATGGCCAAATTCCAATCCCCAAGCAAAGTAAAAACTTTGAAAACTGGTAAACCGAGATAAACGCACGAATTTTCACCAGGGAAGTGAAGCCGGGTGTTTCAGAAAGGTAAACACCTCTTGTTTAGCTAACCACAGCCAACATGTGCGAAATTAAAATTTAGATTGAAAGGAACATTAGCCTATGTGGCATCATATATTCAGGGTAATTTTGGAGACATGGACATTATATTAATGATGATTTCTATCATATAATATATTTTAATTTGCAAGCCTAACATTCTCAGGGCCCTCAAAACGTTTAATGGTCGTCGTCACAATATTGTTGGTAAAAATGATACCCTGTGTCTAGGATTATCCTGGATTTATTTGTCGTCCAATAGTTCTATATTTCTTTCATTCTCAATTTTGATTACACACGTGACAGGTGTAGCTAACTAAACAGGATGTACTTAGCCTTCAGGAGCACCCCATTTCACTTCCCTGGTGGAAGTTCACGTGTATTACCTAATTTGTCAGTTTCAACGTTTTTACTTTGCTTTAGGATTGTGATATTGTGATTTCAACATGGATTAGTATGTTTGTTTTTGTCATATTCATTTATTTCAAAATAACACATGACAGTATGCTTAATATATGACATTCTAATAAATCATTGTATACTATGCATTTTTGTTATTTCTGGAATGCGAGAGTTGTATGTTTATTTCGTGTAATAAATGTTTGGCATTAGTTAAATATGTTGCAAATTTTTTATGTCAAAATAATAAGTCATGTTTAATCGATTGATTGTAATGTGACAGTTATCCATGTCATATCTTTATTATGCACTCATATATACAGAAAAATTATACTTTCGCGGCTTGGGTAATTGCACAACCAGTCGTTTTGCAATTATTTATGATTACGACATAACTTTAACATTATCATTTTTTATTGTTCATTTTAACTAAATAGATCGTACGGACTACGAAAAGCACGTGTATTCTTAAAATTATTTTAGGAAGTGTAGCCGAAAGCTTATTGCAGGTTCATTGTAAAATTTACACCCATTTAACGCATTCTTGCAGTTCCATAATCAATTTTCGCATTGATTTTATGCATATCTATTAACATTTTAACTAATTTTAACCTTTGGAATGTTTGTGATTTTTAAATAAGACAACAAAATTGTTGCTGCGAGAAATAGGCGGAATGGCTAGGGCGTGGCTTCCAAACAGTACTTTAACCGTACCACTGGATATTATTTTCTATTTTCGTTATCATCCAGTTCCCGCTCGAAGCACCTGTGTTCTCAATA
The DNA here is from genome assembly GCA_021292105.1 of Anadara kagoshimensis. Classification (NCBI taxonomy): domain Eukaryota; kingdom Metazoa; phylum Mollusca; class Bivalvia; order Arcoida; family Arcidae; genus Anadara; species Anadara kagoshimensis. The sequence goes on from CM037865.1 coordinate 52,164,499, forward strand.
TGTGTTTACTTGTAATTAGTGTTTAGTGCATGCACTAGCGTGTTGTTGTACTTTTTATTTGGTTTTCTATCTATTATCAAGTAGACGTCATTTCGTGCAACTTTCTTGTGCACGTGCTTGGTGTTTTGAACTTGTTTCGTTGTCTGTAGTTATTATCAAGTACATGTTACTTTGCTACGACTTTCCTATGTAAACATGTCTGATAATTCATTTATCAAAAACCATGCATGATGAATGTAGTAGGTGTGAATGTAACCTGACTTGTCAGTTCCAAAGTTTTTACTTTGCTTCTTGGTTGTGATTCGGACATGGATTTGTTTTTGATGAATAACTAAACCAAACTAGTTTCAGCACATGGACAACTAAAGTACTTCGACAACACCATTAGACACTAGTTCGCCCTTATACACCAGCATCCGTCCAAAGTCGGGATTTAGATTATAATTTGTGGTCTCAATACGATAAAATTGATTTCAGTTTGCTAATCAGTGTTTTTGTATTTTTGTTTTGTTGTGACATATTGTCAGTGTTGCCAGGTGCGCGCTATCCAATCATAACCTTCTAAAGGTGAGCAATAGCATCCAATTAAAGACAGGCTACTGTATATTTCCCATGACCGTATAGACACACAAGTTAACGCATGACAATAAACTGATATAAAATTTGAAGGTTCTGATAATTATATGATTTGTCAGAGTTGTTCTATTTTTCTTGGGCCGATAAAGATCATATTGAGATTGACAAACGTAATATGGGCAATTCCTTAAGTACATGTCAAAACTTATATTTCTTATAATTTTCCTTATTGTCAATTCAACGAACAGTATAATTGACAAACGTAATATGGGCAATCTTTAAATACATGTAAAAACTTATATTTCCTATAATTTTCCTTATTGTCAATTCAACGAAAAGTACAATTGACAAACGTAATATGGGCAATCTTTAAGTACATGTAAAAACTCATAATTCCTATAATTTTCCTTATTGTCAATTCAACGAACAGTACAGACCTGTTGAAATTTAAACACAGTACTAACGAAATGGAGTCGCGGGTCGGCTGCCGAGTAGTCGAGATATAAAAAATAGCGGCCAAAAAACTCTCGAAAAGCCGTCTCGATATACATGTACCTTTTATTACGAAGGAGACGAGGTTACGATATGAAACTTGTTCGTTAGCTTAATGTTAAACTTTCGACAGGTTTGTACTGTAGGTGTTATTATACTGTTTGTGTCATGTGTTACTTTTGAAAAGTAATTCATACCAAATTATAACATTTCATTAGCCAAGTCTATACTAATTTAACTTCGATGGTTGTACGCAACAAAATCCTCATTATCAGCATTATCTTGCGTAATTTTAGAGGCTACCGTATGAAAGCTGACGTTAACGGAACATTTGCTTGCTTTATGCTTATGACCCATTGCTATAGGATAGCTAGTAAGCTGATGTTGTCATAATAGGACACGCTTTGTCTTGTAGACAAGACCACCACAACCATGCTCATTACAACTAAACGCAGTGGTTCGTGAGCAACACCCGGCCGGACCCAGTTGTTCAAAGCTTGATTAGTTTAATCAATGATTACCGAAGTTTTCAAAATATTGTTGAAAATGCATCATTATTTAATCAATAGTTTTAAACCAAAATGCTCTTTTTTGACGAATTCGTGTTCAATTTTAATCTTTCCAACAGGAATTTTTTTTTAAGTTTGATGAAATATGAGGAAAAAATTGACTAACCTTATGATTAAACTAATCTAGCTTTGAACATGAATACGAATTCATACTTTTGTTTGAAATTAAAGCATATATATGTTTCGACAACAGTACTGTCAAATACCATTTTTTTTAAAATTTAATCATAAAATACATTTTAAAAATAGTATACGACAATACTACAATATCTGGGTTGATTTTATCAGAGCAAAATTCAGTGATGCTAAAAGACAAACATCAGAAGTAAGAATATGATGAGTCGACAAATTAGACAAACTACTACATATAGTAAAAATAGTATTTTATTTTAACCGTTCGTGTTACTATTCATTTTAAAAACGTAAAACATGAAGTTTGAAAATAATACATTACAAAAACAAGTGTACATACATTAAATTAGTACATGTATTTCACTTTCCATCCGCGTTTGCTCTAACAACGGTCTTTTCAACTCTTCTTAAAATTATATTTTCAAGAACACATCAGATGTAACAATTGTCTTTCAATACGCGTTGATAAAGTTGTTTCTCAATTAATACAAATGTAATTATGTATAACAAATCAGACAATTTAATCGTAATTTATGACGTAAACTTTTTCATTGTCATATCGATCAATCAAGATTTTAAGATTTTTGAAAGTCGCACACTAAGTTCGTCATCTTTAACAACAAATGCATATCGTTTTTGAATTTCATAGTGTATCTTAAATGGTTTTTCTCGGATACTTCCGCATTTGTTCTCCCTGTTTATCTCCACACTTCGATCTACGATTGCTGTCATCGAGCCTTGGTGTTTCCCGTCACATCAGTAAATGGACATGTGGGCTATACCATTATAATGGGTGAATGGTTTGCTTTAGAAATTGCCTCCTCTCTCTTCGTGTCATTTATAATGTCCTATTGTGTCCTCGTCATAATGGGCACGACGGGTGGGCATACAGTCACCTGAAACAGAAATTAACATAAATGTCAATCAATTATTTATAACAGATTGCTAAAACATAAAAAAAAATTCAGAAGTCCATATACAGTACAGCTCTGTCGAAAGTTGAACACTAAGTTAACGCGTTAATGCTTCATCGACAGCTCATCTCTTTACTTTTATATCAACCGCTTTTCGAGAGCTACTGAGTACCGCATCTCTTAAGGGCTTTTCTGTCCCTTGGCCACTCGACAGCCCAGCTTCGACTTCTATACTTAGTATTAAAACTTTCGACTGGTCTATACTGTATACATGCGGAGTTCTCGAGCTTTTGGTACCGTTATCCAATGATTACGACGTTACAGTAGGCTAATATGAAGTGTGTTTTAAGGGTTTGCAGATTTATGAGTGTAAGGAAGTCAGTAGTCTTCAATGAGGACCAACCAAGATTGGAATATCAAGAAATTGGATCCAATCATGAAACCATTATACTCTCTCTCTCTCTCTCTCTCTCTCTCTCTCTCTCTCTGTGTGTGTGTGTGTGTGTGTGTGTGTGAGAGAGAAAGAGTAATGAATTTTAACAACTTACTTTTCATCTTGAACACCACACCAACTGCAGCCACTATACTCAACATAAGGCATATAGTAGGGTTCGCATAGAAACAGAACACTACAACCATCATACCAAGGATTTGAGATATAACCTCATCTGTAGCCATTTTCACACGTGTGTAGCAGGTATACCTCTTATTCACATTAAACTCATGCCATATGAATGAATTTATATATAACAGTAACAAAATTACTCAAGGTCAAGTTTGATTCCCACTATCACGGTAAGACGAAATCACTCCAAGGACACCTGAATAGCCAGTGTGCACTTATAGTCGTAGGGAATGGAAGTTAAAAAACGAACACGCCGTAAACTTGTACTCGCCAAGTGTTCGTAAACTGTGTGTAAAATGCATGGTGATGTTTTGTTAAAAAATGGGTTGGTCTGTGTCATCGCGTGTATGTGTGAAAAGCGGAAATAACAATGTTAATCATACTTTAAACGTGTGTTTCATTTGTTTACCGGATTTAAATGTCACAAATATAACTCAGGATATGATTAACTATTTGATAAATAAATAAAATGGTATGATATTCTTTATTTTATTTTTTTAAAATTAAATTTTATTTTATTTAAAATTTATTTTAATTTTTGTTTCCTAATACATGCTCTGTTAACTATGAATTACGGTTTAAAAGTTTACGGTAGTTATAAATAGTAACTTGTCCTATTTACCTGTTGTGCAGGTGATCGCGGTCAAGTTCAACTCCAATGTTTTATATATAATGTACTATACATATGTAAGTTCAGAAACTGTGATACTAACTGACCAGTCTGGAGAAATGCATGTGTAAGTGTGTGCTTGTAGCGTGGTGTTAAAAGTTTACTGGGCTTGCGTGTTGTAATACAAAATCGACCCTATGGTACTAGAATTCTTTTTCTGGTTTATTGCAAGGTAATCAGAATTGTAAACAGATAAGAAGACATATTATATTATTTCTTACCATTTAGATACCATTATGTGTCCATATTGCATTTTACTAGAGCCGTAAAAAGCTTAATTACTAGAATAGTCTTTCGGATGAGACTCAAAACCGAGGTCCCGTGCCTCGGTGCACGCTGAACTAAGACACCTCAAACAGTAGACCACCTGTAGCCGCTACAGAGGATGCTTACATCTAGAAGCGAATGAAACAGACTTAACAAGAAGATAAGATATTGGCCCGTTGAGTTGCATTTTATCTTGTGTTTTCGTGTGACTTCGTTGCTCACTTGTGCACATTTTGTAACACATTTGGCTCAAAATAATAATTAGTTGGATGGTTTTCCTATTTTTGTTCAGTCTCTGTTTGAAATGTTTACAGAATTGACATTAACTGTGACTGCATTATTGAGACTGTTGTTTCGAGTTCTTAGCTGTATTGGCCACTGTGGTAGTTGGTAGAGTGCTCGCTGCGTAAGTGGGAGGTCGTGGTCGGGTTCGAACCCCGACCGGGTCTGACCCAAGACTTGAAAGTGAGTAGGGAAATGAAAGTCACGGATGGGAACTTACGGTGGGCTTGACACGATAAAGAACCCTGCTGTAAAATGAAATCAGCGCAACGCACAGGCAAAATTTCTGCACCTTCGCCTTTAGCTGGCGACATCTCGATATAAGTGAAATATTCTTGACTTGGACGTTAAACGCCATTACTCTACTCAACTAAACTCTTAGCTGTATCGACTTTTGCCTAGACCATTTCTTGTAAATGAATCGCTTCTTGACACAAAGATCATGTCAAGATTAATACTTGGAAACCAGATGATTTGCCAGTTTTCGAAGTTTTACTTTGCTTTTGGAGTTGAATAATGGTGTTTAACGTCGTCCCAGTCAAGAATATTTCACTTATATCGAGACTTCGCCAGCAATAGGCGAAGGTGCAGAATTGTTGCCTGTGCGTTGAGCTGATGGCATTGTACAGTAGGGTTCTTTAGCGTGTCAAGCCAACCGTGTGACGGGGCCTCGTTTATTTTAAGTTCCCATCCGAAAGAACAGTGACTTTCAATTCGTAATGCCGAGTGCTTGGCGAAAGAACAGTCACTACCCACTTTCAAGTCTTGGGTCAGACCCATCCGGGGATCGAACACACGACCTCCCACTTACGGACTCGCGGTGAGCACTCTACCAACTTAGCTACCACGGTGGTTACTTTGCTTTTGGGGTTGTGATTAGGACATGGGTCGGTATGTTTCTAGTTGATCATACATTGAAATAATAATTTTCTTTTGGTTTGAGCTGTTTAGAACAGCTGATGAAATAAAAACCAGTCATTAAGTTTCATTAGTTATGTACAGTCCAACCTGTCTTAAAGGTCGCCTCTATGCAAGGACCACCTGCTTATAAAGACCAGTAGAATTGTATCCCAATTGTTCATATTATTTTAACCTGTATATAAAGGCAACCTGTCCATAAAGGCCACTTTTACTGGTTCCCTTGTGTGACTTTTATAGACAGGTTTGACTGTACATTGAAGATATTTCAACGTAGCCAACCAAATAGTGTGATTTAGATACTAGTATCTGTAGTTTCTTGTACCGTCAAACATCTTTTTTTCAGAACCACCATTTCACTATTCAATGAACATGTAAACCTGCATGAATGAGTTCTTCATAAACACTAACATTAATTTCCATTACCGGTATCCGTAACCGGTCGATGAAAGAATGCACACATACCAGCATGTAGTAAGACAATAACTGACCAGTAACTGGACAATAACTGACCAATACAATAAAGTAATTAATGTAATATCAGTACATAATTGCATATAATATTACATACTTTTTATGTATATTATATTATTTGTTTTATTGTGTCGTAATAATCGCATGATTAATGTCGGCAACTTAGTTCGTCTCAGTACATGGGGTCAGTCCTGGGTCATTTCGGGACACAAGCTGCGGCCTTCAGTTAAGAATCTATATTTAGCAGACGCATATACATAATAGCTATTATCACCGATTCGAGTGGCCTTGGATTTTATTGCTTTTTATAATAGACTTAAAACCTTGACTTTTTATAGACCTTTCTGGTGATATTTATAAACTTGAAAATAAAAAATATACGAAAACAGCTGTTGAATATAACAGATAGACCAAGCACTGTTTACATATTGTTTAAACATTTCCCCACTCCAATCAATAAATCAATAAGAAGACTGAGATGTTTTGATTTCTGTTGGGAATAGAGATACATTTTAACGCATACACGTTTTAATTCCAAACTGCAATTAGGAGAACTTCAGTAGCGGAGTGGCCTAAAGCGCCTGTTTTCCAGATCTCAGTTACTCTCATCATCTAGGTTCGAATCCCACTTTGGGGGCAGATCTTAGAGTGAGAAAGTTCGTCATTTCGGTTGCCAAAAGTCGGTAGTTTTTTCCGAGCTCTCCGGTTTCCTCTACAGTTCATGAACTGACTTCCGCATGTAGTAACTAAAAGAATCTTGACTGTGGAGTAAAACTCCATTACTCCACTTCCATTGCAATTAGGAATTATCGTGAAGCTAAATCGCGATTTTGACTGTTATATAACTATAAGTTGTAGTACCGTTTTGCTGAACGAAAATTGATATTGTTATCAGCATTATATACTATATACTGCCAGAATTCAGTAAAATGTAACAGAAAATTCAGTAAGTTCCAACACAAGCCAAGGTGAATACTGCAGTGACAAATTACTCCGTCATAACATGACGTAGTGTTATGACGTAGGGGTTATACGATCAAAACCAGTATTTATAATCATTGAACCCAATTTACGCATATCTTTACTTGTACTGTTTGCTTGTTGTGTCGTGTTTCTGGCTGTATTGGCTATTATCAAGTATTGTTTTAGACCTTATATTAATGTATTCTTTTTAAATACAGAAAACTGTAGTTGCCAAAATATTGGTCCACAAAGAAGTCATATTAGTGGTCCCTATATTACTGAAATTTTACCTGTCTTGTTTGTTTGTTGTGTCTGTTCTTGTTATACAACTGCAAACTAGTTTGGGGGGGGTATATATGAATCAAAATGTTCAAAAGGCAGAAGATTTATTGCCAAACCTCGTCAGAGCTCGTACACATTATTCTAGCTATATACTATGGCGGTGGGATTCGAACGTTTGCGTTGTGATTCGTAGATTAGACCAGTCGGCCACGGAAGCTCCTCTATTTATATTTAGTAAACAATGGTGTGCATTATACAACATATATTGACCACATTATACAACATATATTGACCATTTGTTGTAGAACGCTCGACTGGATGCTTATATGTTCCAGCCTCCAGGTTCACAATCATTTCTTAACTACAAGATTTTCTTTAATTATGACTTAAATCTATCTGGACAATTTTGTTAGTCCTCAAGTAGATGTCATTTTGAAGATAAGTCAAAGCTTATTACATCTTTTTTTCTATACCTGATTTTGTTAAACTTTTTGTTGTAGTACAATAAGCTATTGCTAAAAGTGGCCAGATTAAGTTAAGGAAAATGTTAGTTACGGAATTATTGTTTAAATGTAGATAGACCTCAGTTTCACAATCATTTCTTAACTATAAGATTTTCCTTAATTATGACTTAAATCTATCTGGACATGGACAATTTTGTTAGTCTTCAAGTTATCCATGCATTTAAGATGTCATTTGAAAGATTAGTCAAAGCGTTTTACATCTTTGTTGTAATTTTAATTTGGCGGCGAAATTTTTTATTTGTAGTTTCATATAATATTGCCAAACGTTGCCAGATTAAGTTAAGGAATAATTGTTAAACTGGCGCTAGACCTCAGTTTAACTTTTTCCTTAACCTAAATCGGTCAAATTTGAAAACTGAATAATTTTGTTAATTTACAAGATATCCGTCATAATGAAGATAACTCCCAGATTATCACTATTATTCTGATTTTCTTGAAACATTTTATCTGTAGTGCCATAAAATGGTGTCAAAATTTGGAAAATCTTAGTTAAGGAATGATTGTTTACTCTAACGTTTTAAAACATTTTTTTTTACAAAAGGTCGTCTTCAAACCAGACCATTTAAAACAACAAAAAAGAAGAAGAAGAAGAATTAGAACACTGCGTCTACTGTTACATCATTTTAATGAATACAAATGATCTTAACTTTCATCAAATGCAAATAAATGTACATATTATGCAAATTGAAAACTGTCCCATCAATTACTTCAGTTAAACATTATTTTAATTTAACCACTAATTTCAACAAATTGTCACGTGATCCATTTTCTAATTTGTGTTTAACAAAAATAGTTCATGACAAAAGCGACAAGAATGGCTTTTAGATTGCTATTTTGATATCATATTTGTAATCATCGTGAATGAAACTGTGTCTCTGTTTTTCGAATGAAACTATGTCTCTGTTTTTCGAATGAAACTGTGTATTCGAAAAACTGTGTCTCTGTTTTTCGAATGAAACTGTGTCTCTGTTCTCTTCTTTTTCTGCACCATGGCTCATATCTTTACTTGTTCATTTTTCTCTGTTTCTGTGATCATGGGATATGGAGTGAAGGCCATCTTGAGGTACATAGTCAAATGTAGTCCATGAGATTCTTTTGCCTCCAACATATTAAGGTAACATACACTGCATGTTGGTGAATTTCAATCCACTGAAAAATACGAAAATAAAAACAACTAATTAGCATTGGTTGTTTACAGTCATTGTACAAACAGTATTAACAATTGGACACTGTTTAAAACAACAATATTACAATATTATGGGACATTGGAGGCGAAAATACAGCTGTTGTGCCTATGATGCAACCGACATGGAAATGAACTACGAATCGGACATAAGTTATAAAAATGCCGATGCTTAATTAAAACCACAATGCTACATTGCAAGGAATGATAGATTTGTAAATTGTAATAATCAAAATCAAATTGTTATTACATGTAATAATTCAATGAAAGCCAATCAGACTTTTTCATCTAGAAATTTATTAAATCAACAGAACCCAACAGGGCCTCCAAAACCCTCCAAGACAACCCTTTTGGTGGCTGGGAAAACTAAAGTGCTGCATGCACATAACCAATGGCCATAATTGTGGCGTGTTTAGAAAAAATCGCTTTCTCATCAATGCATATCGGTATTTTTCCAGAGAAAGGTTTTAATGCAATATTTTTTGTCTGAAAAAGTTTTCTCTTGGGTGATGTAACCAACTAGTTTACCTAAGAGAAATCCGCAAGTTAATAACAGGGACACAATAATAATTATATTTGTATAATAATAATAATAATAATAATAATAATAATAATAATAATAATAATCTTTCCACTTACCGACACCTCGCATTGTCATAGCACCCCATGCACAAAATCCAACAAGAAGAAACATCAGAAAGTCCCAATAGCTAGGTAAAACCGGAAGTAAAGAGTCTTTTTTGTCCGACTGCATATTGGTTTTTGGTGCATCAAATTCAAAGTATGTGGCACTCTGCATAAAGCCGTTACCTGTCTCCATTGTCATATATGTTATTATTTTTTCCAACTGCTTTAAAGGTGTCTTAAATGTGGACTAAATGGTATATGTTATGACTGTGATTACTTATATGGAATAGGTAAGTGTATACATGCATGAAGGACGCGTGTTAGGGTCAAGTCTGTGTACATTTCCACGATAACGTTAACGCTCAAGGTAAAAACGATCACTAGTCTGTTAGGATTGATATGGCATGGAATTAATAATAAATAAATGGATTGCATTTTTTTTTATTTGTATTTTGACATAAAAATGATTTACATAGCAAATAAATTCGGTGATATTCTTAACAATATAACATGTAATAACGATAATTATTTTAAAAAAAAATATTTTATATATCTTTTATAACATGGCTAAACCTAATATAATTTGTAGTACTGTCATGTGCTGATTTTGAATGCATTATTTTCATAAAATTTCAAAATCAGCACATGACAGTACTGATGTCACTTTTTAAAATAGCCATGAGATTACTATTATTTAATAATAAAGTGCACCTGGTGTTCATCTACCTGTAATTCGAATCCATACAGTATTGCTTATGGGACCTTGGTGGTCAAGTTGTTTAAGCACCGGCTTACGTATCACATTACCCATCATCGACTAGGGTTGGATCCAACTCGGGTAGATCCTAGTGTGAGTGAAAAGAAGCCAGTTCGCTCCCCAAATGTCGGTGGTTTTCTCCGGACACTCCGGTTTCCTCCACTCCGCGAACTGAACGTCTCGATATAAGTAATAGAGTCTTGACTTGGTCGTAAAATCTTATCTCTTCACTCCATTTCACTCCTCATACATTGGCTTATGTTATACATCTATGCTAGTCAAGGTTTCAGCTGCTGTTAACGTTATTGCAACCGCCGTAGCTTTATTATTGTTCCCGACTACAGTTTATATTACTCCACTCATTACCTTATATCTCCAGAGGCCGCGGTGGCCTAATGGATAAGACATCAGTCGTCAAATCCAGGGTCTCTCACTGCTGTGAGTTCGAGATCCGCTAAGACCGCATACATGTGGGAAAGTGAATTTTCCTTGCCGTTGGCCTTAACTGATTCACCTTGTATCGGTATAATGGACCGGGGGCAGTGCTACGCTTGTCTGCGGCGTACAGACTCAGTGAGCTAGCACGCTAAAGTCAACACACTCGCACTTCACATGCGTACACAAAATTGTTCATAGATTAATCCATAGAGATTAACAAAATAGTTCTCGTCGCGAATAGCTGAAAAATTGCTGATGCAATATTTAACCAACCAACCTTATTCCTCCACGGACCAGCCAATGTTTCAACTTATTTCTGCTGCAGCTGTATCTTTGTTGCTGTTCTCGGACAGCTCCAATTTCAGAATTCTTTTTTAAATAACTAGCATTTGAATGAAACTGAATTTAATTTTTTTTTTTTTTTTGTAATCTTGTATGACACTTAAGTTAAAAACGTTCGTCAAATCTAGACTTTAGATGCCATAAAGCTTAACGCGACACCTTAAAATCATAAATATCTTAAAAACCTAACATAATTTTTAGATTTAAATTTTGCCAGATTTAAATTGAAGAAAATCTTAGTTGAGAAATGAATGTAAAAATGGAGCCTGATGCTGATTTCTTTTTCTTTTTTAAGTCTCTTATTTATTTCCTGGTGCTGATTTTGACATTGCTTTTTGAGTTATTGTCATGTGCTACTTTTGAATGCTCTACTTTTCTAAAAATTTCAAAGTAGCACATGACATGAGTAATCAACTTTAATTTGATAATAAATGGGTTTTAAGGGCATTACTCATGTACTTTTAATATGGAAAAAGTAAACTTTCTCTAATACACAGCTGTATCTGATCTTTGAACACACACACACACACACACACACACATGCTCGGATCACGAATAAAGCCAGCTATATTATGTAAAACAGAACTTAACTCCTATTTATAGATAATTTAATCCGATTGCAAAGGATTAATTGGTTTCGTGGCCACATCGATAAAGGATTAATGGCTTAAACAAATAAGGCTAAGGTGTTAAACGTGCATATTAAATGCATTTAATCTCTTTTCCCCCTGGGGTTGAACCTAGCTTATTAAACTTTAAATGATATAACATACCATATGCCAATTGCGGATACTTAGTTTCTCAAAGTCAAGGCCAATAGACCGCACTTGAATGCCTATCATAAATTTAGTTGCATAAGGCATGGTGAAACCGGTTGGTTTGAATGTATGGTTCAGAAATGGCCTCAATTATACATTGCAAAGCGTTGTACTCGTCGGTAACGGATAAATCCGCTAATGAAGATTTGGAAATGTATGTAGTTAAAAGGAGTTTAGGAAGTTATATATAGATCTGTCCCAATATTTTATCTGCCCCATATCTATGGACTGACTTTGATCAAACCGTGCTTGGAACAAATGTAAACCTACCAAATGCAGGTGAATAGATCGAGGGTCAAGGTCACATCTTACAAATAACTCAGCAATGTGTGGGACTGGGGGTATTTGACTTTCAAGAGAATGCTCTAGTTTTATGGAGAATGCGACTGGCTCGCTGGCTTGTTGTTTGCGTAGTGTGAAACTTTGCATCTGTTCTAGGCGATACAAGTAAAAGATCACCTTCGGCGATGCAACTTCATTGAACAGCTTTATTTGATCTTTCGAATGTAGTCTTTTCTGCATTATTATACCCCTGAAAACTCTGTTTGAAAGGGTATATAGGAATCACAGCCTATTTTGCTGTGTAAAAAACTCGCCATTACTTTCACATCTATGGATGGATTTTGATCAAACTTGGAACAAATGTATATCGACATCAGACACTGTAATGTACCATATTGAAGTGGATAAGCTAAGGTCAGAGGGTTAAATCTTAGTTGGAGTGGGAATTATTTGACTTTCAAGAGACAGCTCTAGTTTCGTATTTGAACTGTTCATTGTTAACGTATTGCATCAAAAGCTAGTAACGCTTCGATATAAATGAAATATTCTTGACTAATCCAAATCATCTCCGTCTAATCTGGAAACATTTATGTGGAAGTGTTTGATGAATCATGTCCTGCCATGTAATTGGTCTTGTTTTGTATTGGAAATACTAACAGTTCTAAACGCACTTACGTAACAAACATGAGTAGAGTTCCTTTTGTAACCCCCACCCCCATTATTTAAAATGCTTTTGAAAAAAAAAAATTCACAGAAATGTTCAAAATTGCTTGATTCCGTCATTTTTAGAAGAAATTACAATTTTAGTGGAGGGTACAAATGGAACTCTTTCCCAACTGAGTGTTGGTTTGTTGTAGAATTGTCCTACGGTGACGTGTCGATATAAATGATATAACCTTAAATAATTCAAACTCTCTCGCTGTCATCATGAAACAGGCTCTAAACGCATGAATGCAATAATATTGTAAATAAATTGACTTGTAAATTCATCTTTGCTTTGATTGGAGATGTTCATCTAGTCAGTTATCAAGCCTTGATACACCAAGGTGCATTTCAAGTTATTAGATTACTTCTCAAAGTTTTGCAAGATAAGCAATAGTCAGGCGAAAAAAATAAAGAACAAAAGAAATCTGAAATTCGAATTATAGTAACAAAACTTTAATAACATATGTAAAATTGTAAATGCATAACAATAACAAAATTATTAACAACCTATACATTGGGGTCCTTGGTAAATCACTTTACAACTATCATACAAACCCCCATTATTATTATCACATGACCATTCAACTTATCATACAATGATCCCCTTTTTTATCACAATCATATAATGTGTATTCATATACATGATAGTCAGGGAGCCAGAGTATCAAATTTTGACAAATGATGCACAGCTTGCTATAAAATTTTTGATGTCATACCATGATAGTACCATGTCTTGGATGTGTGAAAACCAATGTTGGACATTTCAATTCTCTTGCACAACATTGTAGCAGCCAAATGTAGGTGCAAGGCTATATTAAAATGTGCTTATTTCAAAAACAAATCCAAAAGCTTATAAAATATTTTCTTGTATTCAAATATTGATGTAAATGGATCTAACTCATAATGCATCATTAAATTATTTCACATAACATTGTTTTCTAGCAGATATTATTGAGATATTTGGTTAAAATAGCAAAAACTACCATTTTCTTAATGTATTTTCGATATTTGCCGTTCAGTTCTAATAGCCTATGATTAAACGTAAACACCAAAGGTAGTTTTACCTGATACAGATTTGTTCCAAATTTATTTCCTCTCCTTCCAAAAGTAAAATTGAGTTTCAAAACACTTCATAGTCATAGTTATTCAACAAAATATTTCCCCTACCCCCATATTGTTCCTTTATCTGGCATTTGACGGATGGCCGGCCACGCCCACAATGTTCCGACACAAAGTCCGCCATTACGGTACCAAAGCAGCGTCACGGCAACTAATGACGCACTAGTGTCAGAGACGTCATAAAACGGCGAAATTCAGACCGAGTTTTCATTCTTTTTGCGTGTAAATCAAGCATGCCACGCCTTTGTCGGAACATTACATAGGCATGGTCAGCGAAACATCAATTTCCTTAATGGTTAAATTATCCTTAATCATATGAAATTTTATATTTAGAACTTACTAATTAATGATTTTATTATTTTGAAGAATATTTTGTTTAATTTGCCATGATGGATACTGCTTTTTCTTGCGAGAGAAGCACTTTATTTAAAACTGATTATTCAAAATATGTCATATGTCAAACTGTAGATGCTAGAGAGACATTAAGTGAAATTACGCTTAGAGGGTTATCTACTTTTAAAGATGCTATGGAGGCAAGGAAAGACGATGTATCTGATCGTTTATGGTCAAGTATAGAAAATTCAAACACTTTTCTGGAAAAGCACCCATTATGCCACAGATCATGTAAAAGCAAGTACACACATAAAAAGAAATAAGTAAATGTGTAGGGAAACGATCACATTCTGAAACTGACCCGATACAAGATGAAGCCAAGATCAAACGAACATCAGTAGATTACAAAGCATGCTGTTTTTTTGTGTGAGAAAGATCGAGACAGCAAAGGAATTCGACAGCTTATACTTGTTGCAACGATTCAAAGGCAAGGTACCATATACCAAAAAGCCAAAGAGCTGGGAGACGAAAAAACTTTTATTCAGAATACAGGGTCGCAGCAATTGTCCAATTGATATGATCGCAGCAGATTTTAGGTATCACAAATCATGCATGGATCACTTTATGAATAGAAGGAAAAGTCTCCAAGAATTGAAGGTCGATGCTTATGAAGAAGCATTTCATGAATTAATAAATGAAGTATCTGATTCCCTTCTAAAAGAACGTTCTGCTTATTACATTACAGTATTGCTCAATAGATACAGAGAACTGTTAAAATCGAAATCAGTGGCAAATGCAGCATCATATAGAACTCAGAGTTTTCGTAAGGGTTTAGTTAAACATTTTCAAGACAAAATTCAGATAATACCCCAGAGAGGTAAACCAAGTATAGTGTGTGGCTCAGAAATAACAGTAAGCGAATTATGCACTCTGTCAGCAAAGTTAACAAAAGAACTGGACGAAACCAAGCTAAAGGAAGAGTCAACAGATGATTCAAGTGAAAGCGATGCTGAAGAAAAGCGCAAGAGTTCTTCATTGTCAGCTAATTGTGATTTGTATGCCACTGCAAAACACTTACGATGTGAAATGAAGCAAACTGCCTTCTATGGGTTGGACAAACAACAGAGTAGCAAAATTGAAGACATTGGTGAATCCGAGATAACAGACGAATATCAAATTTCAAAAACTGATACAAATGTGATAGAAATTTCCTATGAAGAAACATTAGAAAGTATCCCAACTGATTTATACAATCACATTGCATGGATGATGACAAATACAGAATGTGAATTAGATAGCACAGGAAAAGTTATTTTGACTGAAAAACAGAATCAAACTGTTCTAAACGTAGCATCTGATATAATGGCAAGTGTCACAAACCTACCTATGCCTAAAAGTGTTGGACTTGCTATACACATTTTAAAGCAAACTGGAAGCAAGGAGTTGGTAAGAGTGTTTAATAAGTTTGGACATTGTATCAGCTACGATAATGCTCAAAGATATATTTCAACTAAAGCTTTAGAAGTGGATCAACAAATATCTGAAACTGGACTTTTTATCCCAACCGTCCTTAAACCTGGCTTGTTTACACAGTGTGCTTTGGACAATTTAGATTTTTCTGAAAATACTAAAGATAGAACAACACTACATGCTACAAGTCACAATATATATACCAGTATGATGATAACAATCCAGATAGTAAAACTTTAATAACACATTGTCAAATTCCGAAACAAAAAACTAGAAACAGATCTGTACCCATTTCAGAAACATTAAAAGTAACCGAAAGCCGTGTTATCTTAAAGGACAGGCGACAAGCTAGAACACTTACCAATATATCATTTGATACAGAAACAGGTAGTAGAAGTTTAATAGACAAAATTTTTTTCATTTGGTCCCTTTTGCGAATGCCTGACTCTGACAAAAAGAATGAGGATGAATCCACCTCACTGTTCGTCAAAAACTGGGAAGCATTCTGCGAAGCTTCATTACAAACGGAAGCTAAGGCAACTATTATTGGATATGGACCTCTTTATTCCCAATCGCCTACCAATCCAGATGTTGTTATGGCTTCACTGAACTATTTTGTGTCACTTTCGAATAAAATTGGGTAACACACCACACTCATTACTGCAGATCAAGCAATATATGCTATACTGACAGGCATGACAAACGATATTCAGACATAGTAATCAGACTGGGTGGATTTCATATTGCAGAAAACTTTATGGGAAGCATTGGGTTCTACATGAAAGACAGCGGTTTTGAGGATATTATTGTAGAAAGTGGAGTTTGTAAGCGTGGAACTGTTAATAAAATAATATCTGGAAAAGATTACTATCTCATGCTTCGTTGTCATTCCATCATGAGTGAAGCAATGCAAGCAGTTATTAGTCAGCTAATGAGGTTTAAGCCAAGTAACTGCAAATGTGTAAACATTGTTGGAGATCGGTATGATTTCGAAGACTCTGTCTCACTTAAGGGAGATGAAAGATTCAGAAAAGGTCAGTCAAAAACACAGAAAGAGTATTTCATATCTGAAAGTTTGGAAATAGTTGACTGGAATGCCATTTTACATGATGTCAGAAACAAGGCAAATCTTTTGGATTTCATTAGCAGTGGACTCCAAACGGTTAATAATGTGGATGATGTTACCTTTATTGTCGGTGGTTTATCAAAGGACAAAAATGATAATTTTGCAGTGTATAAATCAGAAAAGTGTGAAATACCACAATTGTCTTGTTTAGATCACGAGGAAGCAGACACAAGAATTGTGACGCACCTAGCATACTGTATTAAACAGCTTGATCACATTAGAGCAGTCATCCATGCAACAGACACAGACATAGTTATATTATGCATATATCATCTCACCCGCTTATCTACTCTCAGAGAACTATGGGTCCAGAAATTTGACAAATACATAGCCGTACATAAATTAGTAGAGAAACTCTGGGAAAAATATGAATGCAGTTCAAGAGAGCTAACATCGACTTTAATCGTTGCATATGTCTTTAGTGGTTGTGATACTGTAAGTTATCCGTTTAGAAAGGGAAAGAAATTGGCAGCAAAGGTGGCTCTGACTATAGTAAAGGATCTTCCCAACCTTTCAAACTTTGGAATGGATGATTTCACAATATTAGAAGAGTTAAGAGTTGAGGCACAAAAGTACTTTGCTTCCTTATATGGATGTTCAAATGTTGATAGTTTAAATGTGCTAAGGCAGCATTTATTTGCATCCAGTAAAACAGATTTAAGAGCTTTACCACCAACAGAAGACGCATTCCACCAATATTTTTTGCGAGCTTTATATCAGATTGGAATATATGTACGTGCAACATTATCTGATCTTGATCTCCCGTCTCCAACACAGTTTAGACGAAAACTAGTAAACCATAAGCTTGTGCCAATATTAATGTGCTTACCACCAAAGCCAATGATAAAAACACCTACAGGGTGCAAATGACAGAAATAAAAATGTATGCGAAATTGTGCAAAAGCGTCTTTTCCATGTAGTGGCATCTGTATTTGCCTTGGGAAAGTGGGAAAATGTGGCAGAATTTCAGTCGATACTGATAGCAGTTCAAGTGAAGACTAACAGTAACTTTGATCATGCCGAAGATTGGAGAATTTCCAAACAGCTGCTAAAGCGGTTTTCTCGTGAATGAGGACTACATTTTACACTTTGCTTCATTTGAAGTTATTAATCAATTTGCACATGTTCTTATTAGTGACTTAGTGAACCTGTAAAAGTGTAAAGGAATCTGTAAGAACCATATTTCTTTTTAGATGGATTCCGTCATGGTATAAGGTTATAGCGCAATCAGAGACCAGAGACCAGTCCAGATTTTATACTACACACATACATTTAAGTTTATTGTGTTTTATTTTATATTAATGAATATGAATAAACATATTGCAATATATGACCATGTTAATAGTACAACAAAGTTATTTAGAAAAGAATAGTTTTTCTAATGATTTCAAAGAATATTTGAGAAATGGGGGTAGGGGAAACATTTAACTACTTATTTCTGTCTATAATAGAACGTTGGGCAAAATTTTGCTTTCAACAAGTACAAAAATACCCATGAAAACTTTTAAATAAAAGATATTTCGATATATAACTTGTTTCTTTGAACACTACACAAGAACCATTGCTCTAAATTTTAAAACTACAGGGGAAAATTCACTTTTTTTCTTTATTTTCGCTAAAAAGGACTGTAAACCTGCAAAATATAATGATATTTTGATTTAAATATGCAAAAGAACTACAAATAAGTTATTTACGACAGTTTTAACATTCATAACGCGTGTCAAGTAAAAGTTATAGTGCATATGGTAATTTCTGTTTGTTTTGTACGATGTTCTTAACAAAACAGGCGACTGTGAAGTTGTGCAAGAGAGATGACAAGTCCAACATGGGTTTTCAAACATGGCAATATGTCTACTAAATGATTATAGGATCAAAAATTTTATAGCAGACTGTGTATGGTTCAACTTGTTTTTTGCACGCTATTGAAAAGTGGCTCCCCGACTATGATGAAAATAAGTCATTCTTAAGAAACACGCAATTTAAATTAAAATACTAAACATAATGTTTTAAAGTATCAAAATTTAAAATCAAAACTTTTACTCATTTTAATGTTACTTTACTTTGTCAATCAGATTGATGAACTTATATACATATGTACTTTCATCAATTTCTGTCCGTTTCCGCACTTGTAAGTCATTTCGTCCTGTCAATTTCCATTGAAACACAAATGATTTTGCTGGATAAATCAAGTCACATTTTGCCATGGACGGTTCTGTCTGCCAACACTGATTGGTACTCTTGAAAATCTTGGATCTGGCTAATACCTGATTCTTATTGGTCGATTTCATTGACCAATCACCGTTTTGATTCTAACTCTTCCAGTTCCTGTATCCAATGAAAATATGGATTACATGCGACAAAGCAAGGTTACGGCTTTGTCACAACTGAATTTTGAGATTCCCAAAAATGCTTTTTTTTTGCTAGTTCATTTTTGGCCAAGTCTAACATATCTCACTGTTCTGATGGGGATATTATGGTTAATATCCATTTTCTTCTTCTCTTGGACTTTCCACATAAATAAACTGCACAGCAAGTTCTTGGCTGTAAATACAGAAATAAATCGGGATATAAGACTATGGCTATAAAAGAGGTTTAAACTCCACAAACAAACAAACAAACAAACAAACAAACAAACAAACAAACAAATAAATAAATAAATAAATAAATAAATAAATAAATAAATAAATAAATAAATAAATAAATAAATAAATAAATAAATAAATTTCAATTTGAACTCTTTATAATTTAACATTTCAATTCTTTTAAAACCTTTCTTTTTGTCAAAGAGAATGAGAATCAAATCATACCCCAAAATGATTCAGTTCAGGGTGATTGGGTACTTGGCATGTGGGATTGCATGTTTATTGCAGTGTCACAATCCATCGGATACAATAAGTTACAATACAAATTACTGAATATAACTGGGGAAAAAGTAACATTTTTGCATAAAAAATCAAATTAATGAGAAATAATTTATTTATTTATTTAATTATTTATTTATTTATTTATTTATTTATTTATTTATTTATTAATCTATTTATTTCTGAATTAATTAATTTCATGATAAATTACATGTTAATTAAAATAAATGAATTCATAAAATCTTAATTAAATCCAGTAATTGTATAAATTCATTAATGAAATAACTCAATCAATCCATAAAAGGAATGGTTAAAAGGGGAGTCAATGTAGGCTACATAAATTACCAACACAATGTACCGTAATGTCATTTTCACACTTACCAGCTATTTTTAATTGGTTTTTCAGATGATTTAAGATCCATGCAGTGACAAACAGCATGATGGTGTAGAAGAAACAAATCACAACCACTATGATTCCCTTCATCTCAGATTCCGATTTTGGCTCGAGACGGTCCTGAAATCGCTGTGGTGAAGCCATGATTACAACTGACAGCGGCGACTGAATACGAGTGTCCTTTATATATCAGCTGGGAGACTTGTTACCTCAAGTTACGAGTTCAAGGTCGACCTATAATTATATAGACATAGTATGGTTAGACGATTAAAGTACGAATTATATCATGATATGATTGCATGGCTATATTTAAATTGTAGGGGATTTCCCTTGGCATACTGAAGTGAAACCGGCGAAAATGAAGTCATCAATTTTTTTTAAAAAACATTCATTACTGGGATTTTTGCATCTGACACATGCAGTTTCTTTGTACAATATTATGAGTAACACATATTTAAAAAGTACTATAAAAACAATGAAATTTAAATCTTTATAAAAAGTAAATAAATAAATTTATTATTATTATTATTATTATTATATTATTATTATCTAAGTTTCTATTCCCCAATTCATAATGCCAATGAGATTCAGTACAAATTATGTTTTTCCACACAGGACAATTTTAAGTGCAATCAACATGTGAAATCTACATCATACGCAAAACAATATTTTTGTTTTCAGGGAAAATAGCAAGAAAAGTTGACACAAAAACAACTATATGCACCTTAAACGGTAGTGAACATACATAAATATGTCAAATTGTGTATTCTCTAAACATGCACTGATTCTATATAGGTCATCCTTCACAACAATATAAATACATTACTCAGTGTACAGGTAGTACTGAGGAGTGTTAATTTCCGTGTTAAACACGTGATTCACTACAGGTGCTTGTTTGTTGTAAGGTTAAATCTGTATTAATTAAATAGCGAGATATTTTTACTTTTAAAAGTCCATGTTTCAAATCATCCCCTGTAGCCAAAATCGCTATCGGCTACTAATTTCCGAGATATTCTTTAAAAGTTAAAATTTTGTTGAATTGAAAAAATGTAACATGTATTATTTTAGCAAATTTGTGGAAAAAAAATAAAATAAAATCGTCTATATTTTTTGAAATTTCAGAATTTTTGGCTACTTATAATGTATTGTAAAAACCAAAAGAGGGGATCAATTACCGTCATATAATAATAATAATAGTAATAATTTGAAATGCTATCTGAAAATATTTTGAATTATAGTAGGTCCTACATTTCAACTTGACATTACCAAATGTTCAGTTTTACTAGTAAAGAGTTCATTTTGTATCTCCAACTCTTACATTCTATGTAAAATTTGTGAAAAATTATTATTCACAGAATTATTCCAAATTGCTTAATTCCGTCATTTTTAGGCTTTTTTAATCGAAATTAAAATTTGTACTAAATGGAACTTTTTCCTTTTATTGATCATGGCTTCTAAGGTTACTTCAGGCCAGGTGCATGTCGATCAACGGGTACCTACCCATTCCCGGCCTGTGTCATGAATTCATGTGCTTGCATCAGAATCAAAAGAAAACAAAATGTTCAATTTAAGCAACATAATTTTGATGCATGCTAACAAAAAACCAAAATGTCTCATATTTTTCAGTTTCAAGAAATCTAAAATCCCCCCAAAAATAAACCCCGGTTCCAATTCGTGTTTGATCTGACCCGCACAATCATGAATTCGAAGCCCTAAGGCTCAGGAAAATCCAAACAAAAGAAAAATTGCAAATATTAAATTTTACTCACCGTATTTCTTTAGATCGTGTATAAGAATGATTTAGTACGTGAATTTCTGCAGAGCATTATTACTACGAGGATGATGAAATCATGTCAACAAACCTTTACTATGCATGTGTGAGAAGTGACCTTTGGACCCAGTGTTTTTACTTACTACGGTTAACAATCATTCATTAATGATCATAAAACCACGTGGTATACACTAAATACACGTGATCACGACATGACCATGACATGGTAGTTCTGTGCCTTTCGGGTTTTTACTATACTGAACATTAAAGAGGTAATTTTCCTATTTCGGGCTTTATCGACTCATCAGACCGTGTCGCTAATACTTTTCGGACAAACAATCATTAGACCGTAAACAAAAAGTTATTTGTGATCATTATTTGCAGATAAACATGTAGAAATCAAAAGCATACATATTATGTATTATTAGATGGATTTTCGATTACGTAATGTTATTCCTAAAATCCTTCTGCTAATCATGTTTTCATGTGCAGCGACTAATTAGATCAGCGGTATTTCTATGAAGTGTCGCTGCAATAGATGGATGTCTAGAAATACGAACAATTAGGCCTTCTTCGACGAATTTTTCCGTTTCGACGGATGTGTACCGCAAAAAAAAAAAAAAAAAAAAAAAAAAAAAAAAAAAAACCGGATGTAAAAATGTATTAACATCGTGCGTTAAAATTGTACCAAAATTATGGCTTTGTTCCTTAAAGTATAATTAATAAAATTATTTAGTCAGCATGGGGACATTTGGTTTTAATCAATGTCTTGTGTCATTAAGTATGTTGTGGTAGTAATTGTTCATTTTATTAATTACCTTTACCAAATAAAGAAAGGGGTTATTATTCTTATTATTATATTAAACATCCCCAGGGACCTCAGAATCGTATTTATAATTTTCGCACGTGAATTCTTAATTCATGCTTAATTAATAAGCGCGTCATCAATTAAAAAAATAATGGTTAGATTGCACGGTTATAAAATCATAGGCGTAGGAGGGTTTTTAATATTGGGGGGGGGGGGCCAAACCGAAGTTATGTCTATGTCGTACCGCAGGTACGACCTCGTGCCTATGGCACGATAGGCACGAGGCGGGGAGAGTATGAGAGGGGTGCTAAACCCCTCGCATAGGTGGGGGTCCGGTTTTGAAAATTTTCAAAACTTAGTCTTGTCTAGACGCATTTTCAATGTATTGTGCATCGTTTTTGATAGGTAAAAATACTGTGATGTCAAGACAAGAAATAACTGTATGACACAAGTTCCATAATCACCCTCTCATTGGAGATGGATATCAGAGGCTGATCCAGAATTTTAGAAAGGGGGCTTATAATGTCAGAGCCGAAGGCTCGAACTTTCTAGGGGTTTCGGGGGCATGCTCCCCCGGAAAATTTTGAAAATGTGGCGCAAAAATCCTGCATTCTGGTGCAATCTGAGCTGAACAATATGTATTATTAGCGACATAAAGGGGGGGGGGGGCGTCGCTGAATCCGCCACTGGATATGGGGGTACCCCGGAAAATTTTGACGCCCTTTTACAAGTATAATGATGAAATTGATAATTGATTGGTTACCAGATGGACATTTCCTGTTAAAGCTCTTGATTTTTTTCTTTTTATTTAGCACTTACACTATAAACATAAACTATGATACAAAATTTCACACAAGATATTGCGGGGGCCTGGCCCCCCCCTTCTCTGACATTGGGGGGGGGGGGGCCGGCCCCCGCTGGCCCCCCCTGCTCCTACGCCTATGAAAATATTGCAAAAGCTACGAAGAAAAGCAGTCAGATTGTCATCTAATTTAATCAAAATCTTGACCAAAGAGAGATAACTCTGAATTTTGAACGCTTACCATATGTACACTATGCGTATACACAAACCAAGTGCTTGTCCAAGGTTGGAGTTTGTCTTAGTGTCATTGTGCTGTGTTTTTTTAAATATTGATTAACCAGTCCTGGTCCAAGTTTCATAATCATTGTCCGTAACTTAAATCTCGCAAAATGGAAATCTTAACAGGAGCTAGATTGTCAAAATTTGCTAGATTAATGTTAAGGAAAATGTTAGTTATGATTGTGAAATTGAAGACAGGAATGTAGAATGGATGATTTAGCTATTCGAAGTTGCATTCGTTAATAACAGCTATGCTGTGAAAAAGCAAAATATCTTGGTCATTTCCCGTGATAGTGAATCTCCTCCGCTGAGCGAGTCCCAGTGACAAATATTCTAGCAAGTTTATAATAATTAATCAATAAAGACCCTTAAAAAACCAAAACATACCCATACTTGTCCAAATTACAATCCCAAAGCAAAGTAAAAGTTTGAACACAGACAAACTAAGTTAAATAGTGAACTGCTTACAGGCCTAGGGAAGAGAGACCGTGTGCCCCGGAAGGTTAAGTATCTACTGTTTAACTAGGTACACCATCCACTTGAATGTGTAATCGTGAATGGAAGGAACATGGAACCACGGGGTTTCAAATATATCCAGGGTAATTTTGGATACAGAGACGTCTTATAACAAATGAACTTGATCTGTTGAAAGTTGTGATATGTTATGTTTAGTTATAATTACATGTACATAAATGTTTGGCAGAATTAGTACACGTAGTTCTATTCATAAACATTGCAACTTTCCCTCGTGTACCATTTATTACACGTGTTTTTGTTAGATTTGTCGATGATCGTGTAAAAGCACAACGTGACACAAAATGCAACCAATAAGATAACCAACTTACTGTCCGAGTGTTAATGGACTATGGATTATATATATTGGTGGTGATATGTGATTAACGTAAAACAATTTTTACTTTTATAAGCCGTTCTCGATCTTATGGAACTTTTTTCACGCCAGAACATAATTATAGTGTATATAATCACGCCATATCACGCTTTATTTTGTCACAACGACCCTCATACTGAAATACATGTATATTGATGAAAAGTTTTTAACTATAATGTGTACTGGTGATGTTCAAACACTTTTAGCCAAAACTTTATGTGATATGTATAATAGACGAAAGCGTTTTATTAACTTGTAACCAATATACTTAATTTATAATTGTTGTTTTACTATGTTATGTGTAAATAACTTCTAACTCGTGTCTCATAAGTCTTTTAATGCTGGATGTTATTATTTTATGTAATATTTTAATATGTATATTATGTTTTATAACATGTGACACGTAAATAAACTACATGAACTGAACTGTATATTTGTTATATATAACGCATACGTTACCATCAGATCGTGAACAACATACAGTATGAAATAAAACAACAATTTGGAATATTATAAAAATACAAATTTAATAGAAATAACAAGTCTGAACAATTTATAATTTGAAATGAAATTGTAAATGCACATCCGATTGAAATCATAATTATATATCAAGGATAAAGCACCAGGTATTAGTAATAAGTATGGGTATGTGCACAGTGAGAAACGAACAGCTGAATGACAAAATAATGTTGTTTTTTCCAAAACATACAGGAAGATTCTAAAATGAGTATGAATTAAGCATGAAAATTATCCAAAATAGCAAGTTTGAGCAATTTATATAAAATACAATGACATCAAAGCATGATGATATCAAGGATAATTGCCTTATAACAAAGTACCGGATAAAAGTAGCAAGTTTGGAATATGTGCAGTGTGGAATGTGAAAGTGAATGACAAAATAATGTATTCTCCCAAAACATACTGAAAGATCTTTAAATGAGCATTTATGAATATTAACCGAAATATCAAGTTTGAGCATTTTATATAAAATACAATGGAAACAAATTATTCTTAATAATTATGTTAAAATAAAGAACCGGGTATTAGTGTGAAATGTAAACGTGAATGGCAAAATAACGTTTTCTCCCTAAACATACCGGGCAATTCTAAAATCAGCATAAATATTAACAGAAAAAAAACAAGAAATAAAAACATAATGAAGACTTAATTTGCGATAATAAAAATGAATGCAGTACAAAGCCCCCCCTCTCTCTCTCTCTTTCTCTCTGTGTGATAACTGAATACACGAGGCATAAGTTAAGTATGCTTATTAAGAGATCTCACTTTGCAGAATAATATAAATAAACGAAAGCATATTAATAACAGAAACTGTCATATATTTGTTTGTAAAATTCAAATTCTGCATATAGCACTTATATCAGCACTGCAGACCTAGAGCTTTGACTTCTTTGCATGGAGACATGGGCTACATCTGGTTTTTCCAATTCGACCATGCCGGCATTAGAATATCCCATGCGTGATTCACGGATTCCTTCAGAAACTGTCGTGAAATTTACATTCTGCATAGAACACTTATATTAGCACTGCAGTGCTTTGGCTGCTTTGCATAGAAACATGGGCTACATCGGGTTTTTCCAATTCGACCATGCCGGCATTAGAATATCCCATGCGTGATTCACGGATTCCTTCATAAGTGTCCTGTTTTGGATCGTTAGCTGCAGTCAAGTACATATCATCTTTCACCACTGAAAAATCAACGAGAATTAGTTATTAATGTTGGCCAGAAATTATCCTCATTTGGGCGTACCGGTTACCCAAATACAGACCCAACGACCTAAATGTTGTCTTGTGATTCAAAAGAAAATTATCCAGTGCCAAATTAGTTTAAAATGAGATAGACGTTTACCTAGCATTTGCCAGCGAATATTGTATAAGTATAATGGTTTCCAAAGAGGAGACTTCCACTTTGAAATATTGTACAAATGTCGTGAGACTTTTGTATTTTTAAGAAATACATTGTAATACAATTCAAAAGCAACACAAGACAATTGCCACGTAGGTATTTTAAAGGGTATAAAAATAAAAAAGTACCACAAGAAAAATGGATAAAAAACAGTGGTATGTTTTGACTTGTTAGTGATTTTACTTGCCTAAAATTACTACCAAATAAAGGAAATTTTCCTTGGTGAAAAATGACTAAAATGTCCCAATTTCACCTTTAACATTTCCATTAACATTTCCAAAACGCCTAAAATTACTACCAAATAAAGGTAATTTCCCCTGGTGAAAAATGACTAAAATGTCCCAATTTCACCTTTAACATTTCCAAAACAACAGCGATAAACTAGCAAATTAAATCTAGTTGTCTTTTTCCACAAAATGTTAGATGTTGTAACAATTTAACAGCTTTGCAATAAGGACCCTAAGCATTTGCAAGCATGTAATAAAACTGCTATATTTCAGAGCTTCAAATTTTCCCAATAGGTAGTTTTAAAAAGAATGTAACAAAATTTCTGTCTGTAATGTTTAAATACATACATCTACAAACCGTTCCTCTACAGAGACAGATAATTGTTATTATCAATCCGATGATAACCACAAAAAGCACACCAATAACAGCAGCAAATGGAACAACCAGACCTTGACCAACTGTTGCTCTGAAGACAAAAAAAAAAAAAGGATATGAATTAAACATAATTTTGTTCACGGTATAAAGCTGGATGGATAAACATTGACTTAGTTACTGTGAACGAATCCAATAACGTGAACTAGTGTAATGAAGATTGAAATTACTTGCGCACATTCACATACTTAACAAGTAAAATTGTGTCCAATTTTTTTTAAAGTTTCAAAAAATTGAAAAAATAACCAGTGTTTCTGATGATGGAAACTACATTTAGATTAAAATACGAATTTTCTTCGTGTATTTCTATGTACTTTTTTCTTTCAGTTTTTTTTTATAAAATAACGTATTGAAAGCTCATGGCAATATTATTGACATTGAAAGACGAGTTTGAAGTAAAATGCGAATAGGTATAAACATAACCTTCGCGATGAATCTATTTATCCTCCATATAACAGAACGTGTTGCAACTTACGGTGCTTCTGTGTTGGACATCGTTGTAGATTCCGTTTTACCAAAACACCTATCACAAATGACGTCGTTCGGACAGACAGAAGGTAAATCCATATTGTCTGGTTTGGCAAATTTGGACTTGTCAAACTGAAACTGGCTGTCGTCAAGAGGAGCTTGTCCTACCTAAAATGTAGTTTTAAAATAAGATAAACTAGTATCTTCAAAACTGAGTCTTGACAAATTGTTTTTTTTTTGGTTTAGGTCAAAATGTTTGAGATCGAAAATCAGACTGTACTGTAAATCGGAATATTTTTGCGACTGTTAATTTTCGAGAGAATCGTTATTTCGATAAACCCGAGTACTTTTATTTTCGCGTCGTCTGATGATGGTCAGTGTAAGTGTAAATAATCGCTTAAAGTTTTCTGTACGCGCGATGCTACTGTTGTGAAAATAAATCGAACGCGAAATTTTTCCGATTTACAGTAATTACTAACCACATCAATGTTCCTTCACATTCAATGTACAAGATTATGTAAAGAACCAAGCTCCGAAACAGCGGTTACCTTCTAGCTTCGTATGTTGCGAGGTATAAAAGAGATACGAACGTTTGCCGCTGTTTGGAGCTTGATAAAAACACTGCCTAGTCTCTGTCCAAAAAGTGAATTGTAATATTCCTTTGCAAATGATCTTTTGCACAACGCTTGATCATGGAATAAATATAAAACTTGGTTATATTTCAAGGCTAGGGGTCGCCTAGTTGTTCAAGGTTGTGTCCCGAGGATTTCATGTCTTGTGACCGTTTAGATGAACATCTCCAGCCAGTAATGGATAGAGTACATGACATTGAATAAAAAAATGGTTATGGCCAATCAAAAATTACCCAGAATGGTTTTATTCAGTGTTCAAATGTAATAAAAGTCGCTGCTTGTGAATGACATCAACACCGCATATACAATACAGATATGTCGAAAGTTTAACACTGAGTAAGCCGACAAAGAGTCGAAGCTTGGCTGCCGAGATATCGATGCTAGTGGCCGAAATGCTGCCGAGATAGATAGTGAGAGCCGAAATGCTGTCAATATATTGTTAACGAGGGCCCAAGAAAATCTATCTGTTTGGCATCAATTCGTTCGCTTAGTGTTAGACTTTCGACAGGTTTACAATTTATCCATCCAAGCATGCCTAAAGCTGCCACTTACCTGTGTGTATTTTAATGTTTGAGTATCCAATGTGTTCTTTTGCACGTTATATATTCTGTATCCTGCATTACCGTCGCCATTTGAGTCAAAAACTGAAACAGGTTGTCCAGTTCCAAAAATGTCCAATTTCTGTTCAGATATTTTGCTCCAAACAACGCCCGGTTTCCGTATAAAGTCTTCACATAGTACCTTTGAGTCGGTTCCACAAAGTTCATTAAATGCGGTATTAGTTCCCATTAGAAGTGTAAACATTGCATTGATAGCAAACGGTGTCCAGTGATCCTGTGTGTAGTAAGTGCCAGAAAGTGGCCGGGTAATTCTCAGGTCGGAATCACATGGTTTAGCAGACGACTTGTCAAAGCTGTCTGGCAAATAACATTGGTATCTTGTTTCCACAAAATGCTGGAACCACGGATTTAAGGTGTATGATTCTGGCTTTTTAGTATTTAGATAATCCTCAAACGTGTGTCTTTGGGCCATCTCAAGAGACAGCACAAGTGCTCCGGCTAACTTTTTACGACCTTTGATGTTATCTACATTTTTCCCCCATGCTTCCGAACCTATGAACATAAACTCACCATGTTCCATTGACGCATCGAAGACACTGAGCAAATCTTTGACAACATGAGATCGTATGAATACAATAACAATTTTAGCATGCGCATTCTTCCGCATTGTATTTACAATTCCGCTATATTTCCCTTCTTCAACTTTAATCTCATTTGCTATACACACCCCGGAAGCACGTGCTGCCGCAGCAACCGCGACTCTTCCACCTTCTCCGTACGCCCCTTCGCTATACATAATTTGAATATAGTTTGAACCCAGTTGTGTTATCAATTTTATCATTGTTTTCGCTTGTTTGTCGTCTGGTGTGCTAACGCGCAGAAAATATGGAAACTGATCTCGGTCACTAAGGGCAACGGCAGTAGACGCAAAACTTACTTGTACCAGCGGTAGTTTAGTCAAAATATAGGCCATTGCCATGCTTATACTACTTCCAAGAGCGCCAGCGTAACCCATAATTTTGTGTGAAACGTTTAAATAGGTTCCGTTTCTAAGACGCACTCCATCTTGTTGTAAACGCAGTATTTTGTCTTGTATCGCTAAAGGCTGATTACAACTGTTTAGCAAGATCACGCCGACTTTTTTATTCTTGAAAAAAGTTGAAAAATGGCCAATTTTATCGTTAACAGTTTTAACAGCAAACAACATACCTTCAGCCAGTTCCACACCTATACTTGGCCTTATCTCAGAGCAACGGAGGGAATTAGTGGTATCCTTGTTATAAACGGGCACCACCCCTACTACTATCACGTCACCATCGTCGAAATAAGGATGGTTAGCTAGATCGCTTGGTAAGCATTTCGAACACTTTGTACCTGGTTGGCATTGTGCATGGTTTATATTGGGCCAGCTTCGTTCCACGTTGTTTTGGTGGTAATCTTTGATTTTATCAACATTTAGGACTAGGCTAGAGTCAGTCAAGTTTCCAACCTAAAACAGATCAGATAAAAACGACTTTCAGCATTTCTCAAACAAATTTCAGAATTTCTAAAATGAAATTAAGCATTTCTCAAACAAATTTAAGCAATTTTCAAATAAATATCAGCATTTCTAAAACGAATTTCACTATTTCTCAAACAAATTTCAGCATTCAGCATTTCTGAACAAAAGTTTCAGCATTTCTCAAACAAATTTCAGCATTTCTCAAACAAATTTCAGCATTTCTCAAACAAATTTCTAACAGTATGTATCTCCTTTGATAGTCACATAACAACAATATGATTGATTTACATGTAGTATGTATAATTAAAGCAATGGTTTTGACTACGTATGAGCGCTTTTGGCTTGAATATTGAGGAATGTATGATAACATAACGGTACTGAAAACACCAACTTTGGACAAACCGTCAGCATAATAGTAAAATGATAAACGAATTATTTAAAACACAATATATATATATATATATATATATATATATATATATATATATATAACCATAATTAAAACCAATTGCCCAAAAACAAATCCAAAACACCAATAAAAACTATTAATATATTGCATCAATAAAACCGTAACGTAAACTAAAATAAATACTGTGGGTGTCTATGGAAAACAGAACTTGAAATTGAAACCAATGTGTCATTTTTCAAAACTCCAATCATTCCAATTCTTTTTATCTATCATCTTTAAACAACTATAGCAGAATAATTTTGACAATATAAAAGAAACATATTTGGCAAATTAATCGACCAAACTAATAAAGTTTTCGATCAACTAGGTCCACGTGAACCCTTCATGAAAGAAGTCAGACTTACCTTTTCGATACAGAAGCTCTGTGGATTGCTTACACATGACCTGTAATGATACAATTCATACAAAGGTACTCCATAGCTATGGTTAACAAACGTCACTGTTTTCGGAACCTCGTTATATGTCTTTAGTTTAAGCGGGTAATCCGTATGGAAATTAAAGGTTGTGGTTTCTATTTTGGCCAATATTCGTTCCTTAGACTCCGACAGAGTGGTTGCAAAACCAGGGCATTTGGTGCTGTTACATAGTTTGAATGGATTTCTTTAAGCAGTTTAGCAAAAACCAACGTTGCTTCAATAACATAATGTGTATAGAGAGCATCTTCGTATTTCTGCTCGATCTGATTCGTTGTCATAGAAACACATCCGGGTGAAGATATATCGTCTGTTGGTCTACATTCAGTATAGAAATGGAAGGCATCTAGCAACCATGGATTGCTTTTGCTCTCTGTAATTAAAGCAGTAATGTTTGTGAACAAACTTTTCCAGTAAGTGACAAACTCCTCAACGTGTCGTTTCGTTGGAACCACAATGTAAGAACCTTTTCCCGCGTTTAAAATCTCGTTATTCGTTGACGTAAACATGCTCAACTTAATCCCCGATCCTTCCGAAAAAATAAAAGTCGGTTTTTCGTTGAAAGGTGATGTTTCTGTAGCGACAAGTAGAGAATTTGCCGTAGAACTAACCCCAAAGAACACCACGCCCATAACAGAACTTCTAGTAATGTTCCTTAAGATATTAGTCAAGTCCTGATAATTGACCCCGTTAGTAACCGAAACTGGAAAACTGTCAGATATACATATGTTTTCTTTGGAAGCCATTTCTTCAAGATGTTTCTTGCCGCCAATCCCATAGGCATCTTCCTCATATATAATAGCTATGTAATTCCAGTCTAATCTTTTCATTAAAAGAATCATCATCTAAAACAAGAAAGACACTTTTTAATCAAAATACTTATGTACAAATTTCCATAAGCTTTACAAATGTACAATGACATAGCGTTTTCCAAAGCAATCTCTATTTTGTTAAATGTGTTCATTTAGTTAGTCTTGGTTAAGGTGAAAGTAAGTTCAACTGATTTTGTAATTTCGTTACACAAACGTGTCTATCTATAAAACCAAATTATGAAATGATTTTTTTTTTAGAAATTTCATGCATAAAGTGAATGTCGTTTACTCTTTGAAAAACTATACCAATAGTATTAGCCAAATGAGAAGTGTTTAATAGCGTCACTACAACTACATACCAAGGCGGCCAGCGAAAACCACCGACCTTCGGGAAGTTAACTAACCAACTAACTCTCTTGCACAAGGATCCCTCCCAAGTGGGAGTCGAATCTAGGCGGTGTGAGGCGCACGCAGGTTTTTGTTTTCATAATTTCCGCTGTACAGATTGCACTCGTGTATCTATGTATCTATATCATAAATACCTGTACTTGGTTTTCATCAGAGGGCACTACTCTGTAGAAATTTTGGTAAACGTTGGTGTTGCTTAACTCTGATGCTGTTGTTGAAAATCCAATTTGTAAGAGCCGTTGATTCAAAGGAGTTAAACTTAGAATTGGCGAAGTGCTTTCAACTTCAGAACTAAACTCTGGTCCAATAACCCCTGTAACGAAATTTAAGGCCTTGCTTTTTAATATAATCATTGTCTTGGATCCAAAAATAATTTTATAACATGGGTATTGAATGACGGAATTTTCATCAAGATATATGATATGATTTTAACAATCACTTTTTTTTTTAAATGAGGCAGCTATTTTGAAACTCTTCGTATGAATGTAAACACTGTATGTACTAAGAGCCCCAATGAAAAGCATATACATTCTGTACGCAGTTGCCCGTTTCTACTATCAAACGTTATAAAACATGTCACCGACCTGGGACATGCAATTGGAAAGCAGCTATCTAGAAATCGCTAGTTGGACTGGTCCAAGCATGATTAAAAAGTTTTAATAAAAATACAAAGGTAACCATTATCTTCAGAATCTTTATTCAATTATCTATGTCCCTATTTAGCTTTGATTACAAAGCTCAGAGGAGTGGGCGGAGAACTCCGTGTCAGAGCATGCCGTATTACTTATCATAGAGGTAACTTAATGTGGGAAACTTGAGTACCCGGAAGAAACCGCCTACTTTTGGCTAT